>JAYXIM010046880.1:0-18800 GCA_037575425.1 Anastrepha fraterculus | reverse complement strand
TAAGTGACTATCTCACTGTAATGTTGAATTACCTGCTCAGTGCTCCTCTCTTAGCCAAACGCCTTGATGTGCTACCGCGTTAAATTAGTGAGATTATGGACACACTCCTGTGTATTACTTCTCAGGTTCTGTTAAGAATTTGTCAGTAGGATCAGTCGCTACTCCCATTTAAGCCATTGAGTTTGTGTTTATTTCTTCTTTTCCAACTCAAACTCGACAAGATTATTGCAGTCAGCTGCGATTTCTACAATTCGAGCTCTTAAAGAATTCCTCAAGATGTATGTACGGGTATGTGCATCAGTTTGAATGTACATCAGTGCCAATAAAAGAGAAAGCAATAATAAAAATGTTATCAGTGCATTGGGGAATTTTCAGTTGAATTTACCCGCAGCGCGATTTTTATGTTAGTAGAATGCAGTAGTAATCTGAAGCACAAGAATAGAAAGGAATTTGTAGTTTATTGAAAGCGTAAACGAGCAGATGGAGAAGATGGAAAGATGCAGTGACAGATACGAAATGTGCGCTCTACATTTCATTTGCTAAAAACATTTTCGCCAACCTATGCTTTAAAAGCTTTTTTAAGGCATTGTAAAATGTGGCAATAAAAATGAAAAATGTGAAAATACAGCCATATCATTTTTAAAACAAATAAGCAGTGAAAACGACTTTATTTACTTTGTAAAATATGTGGCAGCAAGACGACAGCTGTAAAAAATGGAGAGCTGTAAAAAATTGTTAAAATCTAAAAATAAAAGCAGAGTGAAGTAAAAGGGAAAGCAGAGAGAAGCTAACGAAACATTGAAGCTCATTCTATACAATGTCATATCCACAAAAAAGGACAAAACGAGATCGGCCATTGCAATACAAATATTGACTAGAACTGTCTGTTAGGAACCAGTACAAAAACCGACCACTTTGCTTCGCTTTGCTTTTGAATAAATGCTTAATAGTTATTTCAACATTTTTGAAACCCACACTCGAGCCAAAAAAACACTAAAATAAAAGTTAATAAAAAGGAGAGAACTTACTGCATCCTTATGTTTCTTTGTCCTTCCGCGCACACAAAAGTGAAAAATTAAATAGTCTTGATTTAAAATATTCTCAGGCGCTCTCCGTCGCCCAAAGTTCTGCGATGTAGGTGAACACGGGTCGAATAAGCGATTTATAAATTCGAGTTTGCACCACCGTGAGAGAGATTTTGATGACAGGAGATTTATGTTAGCGTAGTATGCAGGATTCGCTGCGATTATCCTGTCAGTTATGCAGTCCTGCATGCTGTTGTCCTGAGTTTAGGGTCTGACACATAGCTCCGAATTATTCTTATAGTAAAACTAGGCCAGCTAGCAACTTTAAAGTCCAGAGTTACCACAGCGCAATATTCTACTTTTCCGCCACAAAATCACTTGCCTTTAATGACTTCTGTTGCTAAATCTACTACGCATTTTATTGCATCCACTGTTGAGCAGGATTGCCAAACTGGTGATTTATCTTCTGCGAGAGATGATAGCCTGTTGCAGATAATTCTCTCAAGAATTTTCAGCATGGAATCCAATAAACATATCAGTCGGTGAGACTCGGGTTCATCGGGCTTCTTGTTACCCTTGGGTAAAAACTTACGGGTTTGCATCTTCCACTTCTTTGGGAAAGTTCCGTCGTTAAGGCAAGTTTGGAATACCTTCAGTTTTAAACCGGCTCAGAACAGCAGATATTTTTAGGCAGAAATACACTCGGAGGCTTGTCATTGCCTGCCGAAGAGCGACCGCTATTAGAAAAAACACTTTCTTTTTCATTTTGGTGTTTCATACAGGGAGGTTCGAACCTACGTACTCTGAATGCTAGTCACACACAAGCTCATTCGGCTACGGCGGTCGCGTGTGAACGGCTGATGTAAATACATTTGATGGTCAATATTGAGAGGTGGGAAATTCTTTTGCAGAACAATGGAGTTGGGTGAGTGACTATATCAACCGCCCCACAGGATTCATCTCATGGAGAGCTTTCGTATTTATGACTAAGGTTGTTGCAAAAAATTAAGAAATAATGTTGAAAGTATCAACCTGAGCTAAGCTTACTGTTCAGTCATATGAAACAAAATCTAACTAGCATTTTTGTCGCAAAACATTTTAAACTATTGTTGTCTCTTTCATCCTTTATGCTGAATATAAAAGTGTAATACCGTGAACCCCCTTCTAACGAACACCTCTGTTAGACTGGCATCTTCCGTGGGCGGATAGTTTTCCTATATCAAGTTTTGAGTATAAATTTCGGAACAAATAACTCTCTCTTAAGCGGACACTCTCTTGGCCGGGCTCGGACAGTTTTTTTTAATAACACAAAAAACCTCTATTGAGCGGACGCGAGCATCTTATCAAAGGACATTAAGACTTCTTTTCATTAAGAAATCAAACAAAAACCTTTGTTGGGCGGATGCGAACTCCTCATAGGTGAACAAAATATAAAAAATGGATAAAATGATTTGCCGCTAGCAACGCTGGCTTCGTTAATTCAGTTATCAAGTAACCCTTGATGAATTTGATTCGAATTCTGATGAATTTAGAGCGCAAAATTCTGCGAAAAGTAATTAGCCCAATACGCTAAGAGTAGAGTAGATGAAAAATTGGGTGTGAAAAACTAGAAATCTCTAGCGCTTGATCTTGGCGAATGGCGGAAGATTGCTGAAGCAGCTAAAGCCAACCACGGGCTGTAAAGCTAATGAACAAACGAAAATATTGAAGAGCTCAACTTAATAGTAGGGGTCCTCCAGGTATCAGTTTTAGGTTACTATTGAACCTAATGTCCATCATAATATTGAATATGCCTCCTAGAAGCAACATCATTGGATTTGAGAATGATACCGCTTTGATTATAGCAAATACGCGAGCTACGTTTATTTGAGAAACTTGCGGAAATAGCGAGCAAAAGATGGCGTAAGGAACGGGCTTGCAGACTTGCTTGACAATTGTCGTGGAATCGCAACTCAAAACGCAGCAAAAATTCTGCGGAGCAAAATAAACCTTGTCAAATTTGTACTGCCTTCTTGGCTAGGTACTATTCATTACTACACATTACTTCTTCAGAAGTTGTCTAAATGAAGAATAGGTGATTTTGCATCTTCTATGTAATTTCCTTCTTTGTCCTGACGAAGCTTCATCAATGTAGGTAGACAATTCTTTAACGAGTTGGAATATCCCAGCACTGCAAAAATCAGGGATCGTCTAAAGTTTTTGAGCAATTCATATTGGCTATAGGGTTATCTAATACGAGGTGTTATTTTGATATTCAAAGAAAAATGTTCTTTTTTTTAATATAAATGATCGAAAGTTTATTTCATTATAAAGAGGAAGGCATGCCGCTAATAGTAGAAAATAAAATCAGGCGAATGACCACCACGACCACGCTTACAGGGCAATATCAGTTTCGTGAAATTTTCCATAACCGAATTGCAAAGTGGCTGCCCTATGTCCTCGATAGCCTCACAAATTCCATCTTTGAGGTCTTGAATCGATCCTGGGATGTTGGCGTAGACCTTCTCTTTCACGTGGCCCCAAAGAAAAAAGTCACAAGGTGTTAAATCACAAGATCTCGGTGGCCAATTGTGATCACCTCTTCGAGAGATAACAACAATGGTTTCGTTGCTTGTGTGGCACGTAGCGCCGTCTTGTTGAAAATAAACGTTGTCCAGATCAATACATTAACACATACAAGCTCCCCAAGCGGCACCGCAATGGGCTATGAGCCTGAGTATATCACATGGGTCATCTCATCCGCTACATCTTAACCTACCCTAGTATACACTTTCTTTTGATAAAAAACTGTAATAAAATAAAAAAAAAATGAATAATTAGTTCGCTGGAAAAAAGTGTTTATTTACTCAATTGCAACGGAGTGCGAGTAGTATTTTTTAAAATGTCTAAAAAAACGTTTCGCTTATGCAAATATTTGGTTAGCCGCAGTGAATGTGAAATATTAAAAAAAAAAATTATAAACTGGATTGCTTTGATTTAAATTAAGTGTTGCAAGTAAAAAACATACAATTACGAGCCTTGTTTTAAGCAAAAGCATCGAAGATTAAATTTACGCCACAAATAAAAATTTTAAAGTGCGTCGCACGAAATGAAGTATTTAATAGCATCATTAACGGTACAACATTTCACTTCAGCAGTTCATTAATGGAGAAATTTTTTCACTTCATCGTCGCACCTGCAAGGCGCAAACTTGGCCACCTTCCAGCAACCCCACTTGCGCAAACTAAAAACAGATTTATTACGCATTTTCCACCATTTTGTTATGGCATATGTTTTATAGCGCTGTATACATATATATGTGTCCCTATATGTGCATACATATATAAATAAATAAATATGTCCTCACATCACCTGTTAATAGGCGCTTCATCCGTCATCTTTCGTGCAGGATGTATTGAATATAAAAAATGCTGAACATTTACGACTTAGCACTCCAGTTGCTTTCAAATGACAAACGAGCAGCGATAAAAAAAATATGTAACTAAAGTCACTTAAGTCGCAACAACTTGACACGAAGAGGAATCAACTTCAGTGCAGAAGGAACAAAGGCGCGCTTGGAAAGACATGCACGCAGCCAGCTGGCTTAGTGTTTGAGTTAAGCGCTGCCGCCATGGTTGTCGTTTATCGATGATGAAACGATTGGCAAAGTTTTGAACGCCCAGAGTGGCGGCAGTAGCAGCCGCAGCAGCACCCTCAGCATATAAAGAGGTAGCTCAGAAGTGCGCTGGCAGCACTTTAGCATATTTAGTAGCCCCATCACGAAAATGCGAAACTTGTCGAATGATGCGCTTCTGGACGCAAGGATATGCCACCAGCTCACTACTATGAAGTTCAGACTAAGTCTTTCCTTTTTGAGCATTCCCTTTTACACTTTAATGTAGAAATGCAAGAGAGAGTAGCCTAAAAGGTGTTCTTTGTGAATATGCAGGGTATAATTATTGTATTTATATATGCAGGCATCCAGCCAACGTCAAAAGAAAGTGCACAGCATATATTGACAGGTTTTGTCTATTCATTTATTTACTTTTTCATTTTATTATTTACATTTTACGCAAAAATATACTAAATACTTTCACAAAAACCATATAAAGTAAAGTTTCAAACTTTGTGCAAATTTAAAAAAGTTCCCCAAATTTTTATCAAAATTTCAACTATTTAATCAGAGTTTCTGAAAAAATTTAAGTATGCAGTTTTTTAGATCATGGACTTTTGGTACGATAAAGTGCAAGTTTCAAGTAGATCAGAAATCACTCTGATTTTTGCGATTTTTTTGTTCGGATGCAGTCTTGTGTATTTTCTCAATTTAACGCCAACTCCACTTTTTCTTTATATGGAAGCAAACACTCAACACCGTCCGCAGAAAAAATTGTGAAAAATCAACGCGATTTTTTAAACAGATGAAACTTACACTTTCTTATGAAAAAATGCAATGATCTATAAAACTTCGCTTTATATGGTTCCAGTTGCAGTATGAACTATGTTTTTATACAATAGTATAACAATAGGGTATGCAGATGCCATTTCTGTAATAATTAACGGCAACCACGAAAGGATCATAAAGGACTTAATGCAGGAAGCCTTAAATATAACCTGGGAGGGGTGTAGAAAAGAGGGATTATCAGACAACCCTTCCAAAATCACCATTATCCCATTTACTAGGAAAAGGGTCCAAAATATACCCACCCTGGGAATATATGGAATAGATTAACCTCTAAAGAATGAGGTTAAATATATGGGAATTATCTTGGATAAAAAACTCACCCAGCTGAAAGCCTCCGTTGCTAGCGCTGCGTTTTCTTTTAGTTTGTTTAACAATTCTATTGTTATTTAAGCTTTTAAAAAAATTAAAAAAATTTAAAAAACTCATTTGGAAGGCCCACCTCAACTCAGTTATAAGGCAACGAAAAACCTTCGGACAACAAAACAACTTTTGGGTAAATCCTGGTTTCTAAACCCTAAAATGTCCTTCTGGATCTACACCAATTTGATAAGATCTATCGTACTATATGAGGCTTTGTTATGGTGGGTTAAAACAAATCAAACTACTGATATATAAAAACTGTGTAAACTACAAAAGATGTCGTGCCTAAGCATAACAGGGGCCATGAGAACTACCCCAACTGCTGGCATGGAAGCCCATTGAAATTTCCCACCGCTACATTTAGCAATACAGGAGGAAGCTACTATGCAAGCACTATCTTTTCATATGAAAAAACAACTTAAACCAGAAGATTTTACTGGACACCTCAATATCTTGAAGAGGGTACAACATGCAGTAGGCATGACCCAGGCGAATGACCACACGGAACCCGTACTCAATTTTATTAAAAATGATACGCAGATAGTTGCAAAACGCTCCAAGGAGTAGGAGCAGGAATAGTAGGATCTAGAGCACACAAATCCATAACACTAAGTATAAGAAAGTAAAAATTAAAATACTTTCGGACAGCCAGTCGGTTCTCAAAGCTTTGAATAGCTTCAAATTCAAGTCAAAAGTCCTAATAGAGTGTAACAATGCACTCAACAAACTGGCCACTCATAATCAGGTCCCACTGTTTTGGGTACCAGGACATGAGGGACGCGAAGGAAACGAGAAGACAGACTTTATGCCAAAAAAGGGACAGAAATTGGACCAACCCCATTTTTCGGCTTTAACACAAATAGTATAAAAAAGGAAACAAAAAAAAAGATCCAAACAAAAATCAGAGAACACTGGAACGGCGCAAACGGCCTTATTCACTCTACAAAGTTTTTGAACTTCAATGCCAATAGAGCAAAATCTGCTCTAACCCTATATAAAAAGGGCCTCAGATTACTGTAATAAACACATTAACACAATAGGGTTATCTAGTACAAAATCATGCAGGTTCTGCTGT
The DNA here is from genome assembly GCA_037575425.1 of Anastrepha fraterculus. Lineage (NCBI taxonomy): Eukaryota > Metazoa > Arthropoda > Insecta > Diptera > Tephritidae > Anastrepha > Anastrepha fraterculus. The sequence continues at coordinate 11,899 of JAYXIM010046880.1, read as the reverse complement.
GATGAAGAGGAGTATATGGAACACTCAATCACCAACTGTGAGGCATTAAGCCACAGGAGACACAGAATCCTGGCTCCTACCGGTATGCCTACTCTGTCTTGAGGATGACGACACTGCAGAGCATTTTCTCTGGAGCTGTCCGGCGTTTTCGAGAATCAGACTTAGAGTATATCCAAGATATTTGTAGAAGAGTGATCTCAAACAAATTTATCCGTCTTACCAACCACATTTTATCTTTCCTATCTTTATTCTTTCTGCTAAAATCTATCCGGGTGTACTACAATGGTAGCCCGGCTGATTGCTTGGACTTGTCCAGCCCCCCACAATTATGGCTTTAGAATAGACCAATCTAGTCGCACTGCATAAAGGTTTTAGCTAAATCCGTACAACCATTACCAAGTTTTTATAAAAAAATAATTGAAATTACAAACTAAATAGGCAAAACTTTTCAATATGTGGTGTACACTTTCTTTTGACGCTAACTGTATATCAACGTCTACTGTAGGCAATAACTTAAACTGATTGAAAAAGTTGTTGAAATGGCCGTTGGAATGTAATTTATGATTTTATTCAAAATGAAACTACCAACAAATAAATTACAACGAAAATACCAAGAAGAACTCAGTCAGAGATGTCAGAGATACAACCGTTCGGTTCAGTACTAATTTCAAGAATGCCGCTTTGTCAAAGTGATCGCTGGAGTTCATCTCGACGCTTATGCTGAGATGTCGGGCTGTCAAACAACATTTTTCCCGGTAACCGCGACTCGGCATGCATTCAAAAAATTAGATTTCTTAAAGCATAATATCTGAAAAATATTGTGTGAATCCGAGAAATACGTTTTGAGTTATTCAACAATTAACAAAGCGCTCCTAAATCGTTAGCAAAACTTGAAATTCGTTTTTCTCAAAACTGTGTTTTTTGAACTGGTGATCTCTGTAACTTAAAAACCGCTTGGTAGACTTCAATAAAATGTATACCGCTGAAAAACATAAAAAACTCGTGCCTGATCGAAGGATGATTTTTTTCCAAAAATTCGATTTTTTTTTAACAATAAATTGTCGGGTTGTTTTTTCTCGAAAATCTGAAAAAATATTTCCTGAGCCCACCATATTGTTAATTTAAAAAAAAAAAGATGAGGCACAAAGATTATCTATTAGTAAAACTAATTTCTCTTGTCCGATTGATTTTAGATGAATCTCGAAAGACTTGTAATGATCACCGCAAGGGACTTCTGGAGAAACGGGCTCCACACAAATAGCGATAACTTTTACAATTAAACATTTTTTTTTTTTTTTGAAATTTGGTAAAATCAAGTCGGAACATGGAGTATTAATGCTATGATTTTAATTTTTGTAAAATAAAGCAAATGACTAGCAAAACCAAATTATTGTAAATCATCATTTTTCGGGCCTCTGACTACCCCTAACCCCTAACCCCTTAACATGGTTAATGGTTAATGGTTAATGGTTGTAAAGGGTTAAGGAGTAGCCCTTTAGCACTGCGACCATATTGATCTATTGTGCACCCTATGCTGTCTATTGACTGTTAAGTATGCTTATGAATTGTACCAGCTCCTTCTGAGGGAGTGATTGAAGGTCTACATCTGTAAGCATGAACTTGTTTAAAAACCTTTTCCTTCTGTGCGTCAACCCCGGACATTCGATAATGAGATGTTCCATAGACTCCTCATCTTCGCAGCAGAATCTGCAGGTGCTGGTGTTAGTTATGCCTAATTTATGTAAGTGTTTGTTGCAAATGAAGTGACCCGTGAGGGCGCCTGTGAGAGTGCGAATGCTCTTTTTGTTTAACGTGAGGGCCATGTTGGCTCTTTTAGCGTTGAAACTTAAGAACTTTTTGGAGTGTCTAAGACCCTCTACATTGTTCCAATGCTGGTTTAATAGAGTTTTGGCCCAGTATTTTATTTTTTGTTTTAGGTTGTTTTTGTTGAAACCGAACATAGGACTAGGTCCGATGAAGTTTTCATCTGCCCCTTTTTTGGCTTGAAGGTCTGCCTTTTCGTTGCCGTCATATCCCTCATGTCCCGGTACCCAAATTAATGATACGTTGTTTTTGGATGCCAGATTATTGAGTACCTTGTGGCATTCTAAGAGGGTTTTTGAGTTGTATGTATAGCTATCTAAAGCTTTTAGGACTGATTGGCTGTCCGAGAGTATTTTAATCCTTACTCTCTTGTGGTTTCTGCGTTGCATGATGTTTACTGCTTCCATTATTGCGTATAGTTCCGCTTGGAAGATAGTGGTGTCCCTGGTGAGAGTGTATGATTTGTGGATTCTGGGCCCCACTACACCTGCTCCTACACCATAAGGTGTTTTTGATCCATCAGTGTACCATTTTTGTGAATCATCATTCATCCATTTCGGGTTTGTTTTCCACTCGATCCTCTCAGGAAAGGTAACTGCGTATCCTTTTGTGAAACTGAGGATTGGGTCGATGTGGTCTGAAACTTGAGCCATGCTTATGGTGTTTTTGATTTTATTTAGGATATTTAGGTGACCGGTGAGGTTGCCTAATTTGAAATTTACTTTCATGTGTAGCATGAGTGCTTGCGTAGCTGCTTCCTCTTGGATTGCTATATGAAGTGGTGGGAGATTGAGGAGTGCTTCCATGCCAGCTGTTGGGGTAGTTCTCATAGCCCCTGTGATGCATAGACAAGCAAGCCTTTGTACTTTTCCCAGTTTGGTTATCGCTGTTTGTTGGATAGATTTGCTCCACCATACTAGTGCCCCATACAGTATGATTGGTCTAACCATTTGGGTGTATATCCAGAGGGCCATACTAGGGCTGAGGCCCCAGGATCTCCCTAGTAGTTGTTTGGTTGCCCACAAAGATTTCGTGGCTTTTTTTGTTATATTATTTATGTGTGATTCCCAAGTGAGTTTTTTATCTAAGGTTAAACCTAGATACTTGACCTCTTCCTTTAGTTCTATCACTGTTTCATTTATTTTCAATGTAGGAAACTCTAACTTTCTTTTCCTTGTGAAGGGGATTATTGTGGTTTTGTTAGGGTTGATCGACAGCCCCTCCTTTTTACACCATTCCCATGTTGCGTTCAAGGCATTTTGCATTAAGTCTGTTAGTGTCCTTTCATGGTTGCCTTTTATTATAACAGATATGTCATCTGCATAACCAATGGTTATAAATCCCTTATTGTTTAGGTGCTGCACCAAGTCATCAACTAGTAGGGACCATAGCAGTGGAGAAAGAACTCCTCCTTGCGGACATCCCTTTACTGTTGTGACATTAAGTTCAGCTTGGCCTAACGAGGCTTTAATAATCCTCTGATTAAGCATTTGGCTTATCCAGTGAGTTAATATTGGGTTTGCACCTCTTTTTTCGAGTGCTGTTTCCATGGATTTGTAATTTGCGTTGTCGAAGCTCCCTCTATGTCCATAAAGGAACATAGGGCTATTTCTTTTTGATTTAGGGCCTTTTCTATATTGACAACGAGTGTGTGCAGTGCTGTGACTGTGGATTTCCCTTTTTGGTAAGCAAATTGCAGCTTATGAAGGGGTTTTTTGAAGATTACTTCTTCTCTTAGATGGTATTCGAGTAGTTTTTCCATTGTCTTTAGCATGAACGATAAAAGACTGATTGGTCTGTAAGATTTTGGAGAGTCGGGGGGTTTGTTACCTCCCTTAGGAATAAATATTACCTTCACTTTCCTCCATATCTTTGGAATGTATTCCAATATTAGGCTAGCTCTGAAGATTTTCACCATGACTCGGATCAGTTCCACAGTGCCTTTGGATAGAAGTGCTGGGAATATACCATCCGGCCCTAGTGATTTAAAGGGTTTAAAGGAGTTAATTGCCCACTCTACCCTTTCGAAATTTATGATTTTATTGACGAATGAGTCCGTAGATCTCCGTTGATGGTGAGTTACCATGTCTAGACTATTGTCGATTGATGGGTCATGACTTTTGCAATCTGGGAAGTGAGTCTTTAGAAGAAGCTCTAGTGTTTCTACGAATGTGTTGGTAATAGTTCCGTTTGGACCCTTTAGTGTTCCTATGGGACTTGAGTCACCTTTGGAAAGTGATTTTTGGATTCTAGCTGTTGCTGGAGTATCTTTTAGATCCTCGCAGAAGTTTTTCCAAGAGTTTCGTTTGGATTTCCTTAGTTCTTTGTTATAGTTAGTTAGGGATTTCCTATATTCGTCCCATTTGTTTGTTTTCTTTGCAGTGTTGAATAGTTTTCTCGTTGCTTTCCGAAGTTTGTCAAGTTCGTTGTTCCACCAGGGGACCCTCTTCGTGGAGGATTTAATTTTTAGTGGACAACAGTCTTGATATGAGGCCATGATTGAGTCAGTCATTTCTGTTACTGCCTCTTCTAGTTCCTCTGTTGATGTTATTTTGCTTACGCTGTTATTAAGCTTAGCTGAAAGACATTCATTGTATCTTTTCCAGTTTGCTGTTTTTGGGCTTCTGTAAAGTGTGGAGAACTTTACTACCCCATTTAGGTCAAAGAGTATGTGTTTGTGGTCAGACATTGAGTCCTCATCCGAGACTCTCCAGTTGCTGATCATATTCAAAGATTTGTTAGTAATTAGAGTTAAGTCGAGTACCTCTTGTCGTATTGCGTTTACAAATGTGGGTTTATTACCCCTGTTTACTATTGTTATATTACTAAGTAATAAAAATTCAAGGAGTGACTCACCTCTGTTGTTTGTATTTGTGCTACCCCATGCCACATTGTGGGAGTTGGCGTCGCATCCAATTACGAGGGTTAGATTGTGGGTTTGGCAGTACTCCACTAGGCCTCTTATTTTTTCTGGTGGTACTATGTCGGCGTCTCCGGGGAAATAAGCTGAGGCGATTACGACCTCTCTCTTGCTTCCGCCAGACTCCGCTTCGACCAGTATTGTTGAAGTGTCGCCATCCATGAATTCTGTGAATGGCAAGAATTTAATATTGGTATCTATGATTATCGCAGCCCTAGGTTTGACAGCGCTTTTGTCATAAATTACCTGTGTGTTTTGGACATTGAGGCCTTGAGGACGGCCTCTGTAGATCCAGGGCTCTTGGATCAGCCCTATGTTGATTCCTCCGGCAAGTCTTCTGCTAAGCTCAGTGGTGGCAGCCTTAGCATGGTGAAGATTTGCCTGGAGGCACCTCATTTTGCCGGTTGGTTTTCGGAGTCTTTGGGAGGACTTTCGTCCTCTTCCTGTAACTCCACTGACTCCATTTGGTCAACTAACTCTTCGGTCGTTATATTTTCAGCTTTCAGCCTGAGGGTCACTTGTATGAAACGGTAGTTTACCCTACCATTGTACTCCTTCAGGCTGGCGGCTGATTTTTGGTCTACCGCTACGACTAGCGTTACGTTGGAGCCTCTTTCGGCTCTTTTTAGCACGCGCCAGGAATCAACATTGAGGCCTTTATTCTGCCCCTGCACAAAGTCCAGTATCTTGGCTGTCTCGACTTTGACTGAGTTGGGAAAGTACCCCACTGCGATCCGAGAGTGAGGAATTTTTGATTCCTCTGTGGCCCACAGTGTTGCACCCTCCCACGGCGACGCATTAGAAATGGCCGCCTTGACCCATTCCGCCGAAGTGCTCTCCTTACAATGCAGGACAAGGTATCCTGCCTTGTAAGTAGTGCCCAAGAACGCTGGTTTTGTGGCCATGTTTTTTCCCGCCACTATTTTGTCTAGTAGGAATTGTTGGATGGAGTCCATTTGTTCGGTTGTCAGTACCGTGTTGGGGTAGTCCCTAGCAAGTACTGCCAACCTGACTCCTGTTGTTATGTCTTTGTATGTGGCAGTGGGCTGCCACTTTTTACTCTTTAGAGCTGCGTCTTTCGATGTGGACGGACCATCATCTTTAGGCCGCTTTTTTGCTGTTGCTTCGGGTGGTGTGTCCTCAACCGACCTTAGTCGTTTCGGCCCCGTTGCTGGTTTTCCTGTGTTTTTACACATGGGCTCCAGAGCCTTAGCATAGGCTTCTTCTCTGGTTAGCCCTTTTTTTAAGAAGTGTACAAGTCTTCTCTTGCCCGCACCACTGAGCCTTTTTGACTGTTCCGTTTTCGGCCCTTCGCCATCGGTGTTTGGAGTCGTCTCGGCAGTTCTTACGCCTTCAACTGCGGACCGTTCCTCCTTATTAGTTTGAGGCTTGGTGGCCTCTTCCTGTTGAGGTGTTACCGCCTCTGGTTTTTGAGGTTTTTTGTTCGCCTCTTGGTTGAAGCCTTCTTGTCCGCTTCCGCCATTTTTTTTCTTTTGTTTGCTGGTATTCATTTTGTTCCCACGAGTAAAGGGGTATATCGGTCACCTGCGCCAGTGCCCCGGTAGCGCAGGAAGGCATTTTTGAAATGGGGCCTCGCCAGGGTGCCCCAAGTCCGCATACTAGCGACTAGATCCCCCTCTAGCCAAGCATCCCTCGGCGTATGCTGTTCCACCTTGGATTGGGGATTTATACTTACCCAAGGAAGTTTACTCTTCCCGCCCGACTATATTAGCCAGGACCCCAACAGAGACATGACCGTGCTGGGGTATCCTGTTTCCAGTGGCCACCACGGGGAGGAAATAGTCGCACTTCCGACAGTCTTGCAGTTACGGCACAAAGTCCACGAAGGCCTTTGCGTTATTCCCCCTACAAAGACTGCCAGCAATGACCACCACCCCTTAACATAAAACTGAACGTCATTTAACACGTTCACACAAACACGGGCCCAACCGATCGGAAGCGGCGGCTGCCCGGTACAGCTTGCCTTAAAATAAATAAAGTTTTGCGAATTTATTTCCTCTTCCAAAGGCACTTCAATTTATAACAACAGGGACCTAAAAACTAGATTTCGGGTTAGATTTTGTTACTGATGAAAATATGCAAACTATTGACTATTATTTAGATACTACTGGCACGCTACTGGCACCGAGAGTACTACCAAAGAACCTGATGGAATTTTCTCAAACGAAGTGGCTTTGAATACAGCTTCAAACTTATCCCTCCGTTGGGCACTCAGGTCTGGCCAGACCTTTTTCGACTTTGGACGTGAATTTAATATAATTGTATTGGAGCTAACGACTTGAGCTTCCAGGTAGCTTCCTAAAATTGAATTTTCTACCGATTTATGGATATAACCTTTTAAAATGGATCCTCGAACAGGGCGAAAAAAAGGAGTTAAAAAGTTATATACAATAAAAAAATACATTACATAAGTTACCCCTTCGGTTGGGTACCTCGAGTCTGGCTGGATTCTGGCGGTTTCTAAAAACAAGCACTAAGAAAATTCGATTGAACTACTGACTTTCCTAGAAAACAAAGTGACTGAACTGAATAGTCTGCCACTTCTTCACTTTATTAAATTGAGCTAGATAGTAAGTAAATACAAAAAAATACCAAAAGCTTATCACTCACATCTATTGCAAGTGCAAGTGCTCCCCTAGAGCAAATTTACGCCCGAATTAATTAGACCTTCGAACCCTTAATCATTTTATAACAATTTCGGGTATACTTTGCTTTGCGAGACCAAAGAAGAAATTAATTTCTATTACATGCCTGAAGATCAATGGCAAAAAACACTAAAGGTCTGCTAAATAGAAAACAGCAGCAAATAAATGTTTGCAATAAATTAGAGATGTAGTGGCTATCAATTTCTGGCTTTGTTTCTTTCCTGGTGTGCAACTCAGAATGCACAAACAGCCGCAGTAAAATATGTTCCTTAAATTGGTCGTACTTGCCACACACCAGCGTGGCACATACTCCCGCTCCTATTTGTACATAAATAATGCTGCTTATAAATAATAAAAATTGCGTGGCCACTTGTATGTTTAGCCACGACGTTGTGCCGTGATTCCACGCATGGAACAACCAACTGCTGCCCTACTTTCAATTCTGAAAGCACAAACAAAGAGAAAAAAAGGATTTGATATACTCGTACGTACGCATTGATATTTGTATGAAAGCTAACAGCATCAATGATTGCCATTGGCGAGTGGCGAGTGGCGGAACAAAAACTTATTTTTATTTCATTCCGTTCGTTCTATTTGACATTACCTGCAAGGATGAATTACAAGCAATACTGAACGCTAGTGAATTAATAGATTGGTTTGTGTAGGTGCAGGTATAAGTAACCAGCTACCCAGGGATGATATTACGAGAGCAGGATTGAACGGAACGATAAAGTAAATAGGGGAACAGCGACTGAAAGCATCGTAGTTAGTGTCGCTTATATAATTTTTACTGTAATTTATTATTGTATAAATTATTGTTAATAAATAATAATAAATAAACTAGAGTACGCCTGCACTTGAAAGGAAACTGCAAAGGCGTACTATGCACGGATATACAGGTTGCTCGAAGGCACCAAAAGGCATAGGCGCTGGAATATATGGCCAGAAAAATAAAGCGGTCGTTATTTCAGTATCTTCGAAGCAGGCGTATATGCCATCTGTCTATGTGTAGAGATCTAATTAGACAGAAACTTCTGGAATGGACGAATTGCCATTCTGAGTGGCACTCAAGGCGTTGTCATGTTTTGAGATTAGGTTAAGTAATGTTCTCTTCTTCTTCTTAATTGGCGCTATAATCGCTTACGCGGTTTTGGCCGAGTTTAATAAAGCGCGCCAGTCGTTTCTTTCTCGTGCTAACCGGCGCCAGTTGGACACACCAAGTGAAGCCAAGTCCTTCTCCACCTGATCTTTCCAACGCAGAGGAGGCCTTCCTCTTCCTCTGCTACCACCAGCTGGTACCGCATCAAATACTTTCAGAGCCGGAGCGTTTGAGCCATAAGTAATGTTGGCTGATCTCACTTAGGCCCCTAGGCTCCATTATGTTGCCATAACTATGCATCTGGAGTCGAAAATATCATTTTATATAATTCATAGTGCACGTCTTTGCGAGTTTTAGAAAGCCGTTCAGCCTTTTGTCAGCAACATCTTTCAAGGATCTTAGGCGGATTTGTCGACTCCTACAAAGAGCAGGGCAATGGCAAAGTAGGTTTTCCAAATAACCCCTAGCATTCGTTTCGTTGCATGTGTTTCACGTATCGCGTCAGCACTTCAACCAATATTTTGTAGTTTTCCCTAGAGAGTGATAAAATGAAGTTCTTAGTTTTCCTATTTCAAGTCCTTAGCATAATTTTGGTAGTTTTGCACGAGATTGAGTGTTCTGTTTTCAGAAAGGAGAGTTATGGGCATATGTCTGACGAACTCAATCTCAGCAAGCGAACACCTGCCGTAGCGAGCTCATCAGCTCTCTCATTTCCTTCTATTTCTTTGTCCCTTGGTATCCAAAAATAGTGACCTGCCCATTTCCGCAGAGTTCATCTAGTTCATCCCTGCAATCCTTCCCACGTTTCCCAATCTTTCAACGTAAAGTGGCTTAAGTCGCACATCGTCCACCATACTAGTGAACCATAGATCATTATTGGTTTAATGACTTTTCCTCTGAGATTAAGTCCTCATTAGTCATTGAATGCATTGAGAAATTGAGCTTTCCAGAAATGCACAATCACATTCGTGTCAAATGGGTCCCAGGGCACACGCATATAACTGGAAATGAAGTAGCGGATGCATTGGCTAGAGAGACTGCTGTCTTGTTCTTAGTAGGACCAAGCTCTTCCTTGCTATGTAACACAGTCAAGGAGAAACTGTGAAGTGAAAGCTAAGGCTAAGAGACGTGAGTTGGAGTTGGCAGCGACGTACTTACTGACCATTGTCGTTTCTGCGAGCAGTCCTCGAAGACTCAAGCATACCTTTTTCTTGAATGTGGCGCTATAGCCCGCAGAAGGCTGAGACATGTCGGTCGGATGCGGCCAGCAGTAGCGCAAATATGCTCAGAACAACCCAACTCTATCCTAGGTTTATTAAGGGAACTGGATTTGTATGAGTGACGGTGATGAGTTGAGGGCACAAGAAACCATGTGGATGAAATGCAAACCCCATTTCATGCATTAATTCATGTGCACAACTATTAAATGTGGGTGTGATTGGTATAGTGCGTAGCTTAATCAACTCAGGTATGCATCCACATATAAAATGTGTTTTATAAATTTCCCTCATTTATATATACTTTGGCTTGCTTAACTTGCACCTACAAGTTATGAGAATTTGTGCTCTATATTAAATGCAAAATGGGAAATGTTGAAATCGGCAATTAGTTGTGCAAAACTTTAGGCTACACTGGCTGTAATGAATGACTCAAAGTGTCTTAATTGCATATCTAAAGGTAAGACTCCAATCAAATTTGTTGGTAATTAAGCATAATTGCTCATACGTCGCTTGCTTGTACACGTAGCTTTCCCTTTATTCCTTTCACTGTATTCCTCGCCACCACAAGTTACTCGTCTACTTTAATGTATGGGCGAGATGTAATTACAAATGTGTACGTGTTGGTGGTTTGTATGCGTACATTTGTACATAAATATTTGTTGTCAGCCTTGTATTAACATCCTGCCTTCTCCCTTCGTGTTTGCTAGCTATTCTGCTTCATTTGCGTTGAACGTGCAATTATGCTATTGCTTCATCAGTCAGCCCTGGCGTATACGTAATATTTTAATAATTATTCGGCAGCAATGCGGAACTTAAGAGTTAAAACGTCTTGCTACTCATCAAGCATGCTTGTACTCGACGTGAAAGCATGCGAGTGTAATTTAATGAACACTTGCATTCTCATTAATTTTACACTGAATTCGTTAAGTTCGTCAATGCAAAATAACGATGCACCTCACCCACACTTTCGAATTATTATCTTTTGCGCAGCCTTGATAGTATTAATATTTTTTAATTAAATTTACCAGTGTTGTGAAAAATTTTGTGTAGTCGACAAAAACGGTTTCTATGGGTTAATTTTACTTGTCACATTTTTGTACACGTCACAAGAACTTTTAAGCGCTGCTTCAAACAGAGTTTGTGCGACGCAGCACAGCGCGACCTTCATAAGGGCCAAAAAATCTACATCAGCTTGAAGCTCAATCTTCGTACGGTCGTCTCAGTCTCAATATCACGCACAGAACCACCGAAATTCGCTGGTGTTACCCCGGCTATGGTAAACTCAGTTACACCATCTGCCTTAGTTCCGCCATTAACTTTCGTCTTCCGTGCCTCAATACCGGCAATCATTCATGCACTCCCCAATAATTTTAAAATGTTCAGAATGCATTGCACAGCCTAAGGCACTTATAGTTTGATGCGTAGCAGAGCGAATGGTAGTTGCACTAAGTCGATACTTAAAAAGTACTTATTTCGAAAGCAAGTTGCCGTTTCTGGTGGCGCTCAGTGTGTAAAAGCTTCGGAACTTTCGTTCATCCCTTACGGCTAGCATTCCGCAATGTTTGCCATACTGTCGCTGCAGAAACTTTCGCGCTTTGTTCACTATTAAATTGTGACATATTTTGACGGCTTTTGGTATTTTTATGTGTTGGTTGGGACTGCTTTTTGTTGGCTTGCCTTATTGATTATTTGCAGTTCACAATCAGCTGCGAAAAGAAAAGAACTTTATAATAGAGACGCTCAGTTCTTGTAGAAAAAAGAAGTATATGGCAGTTTTGCTTTCACAAGAGATGATGTGACTTGCAAGTTGTTGAATTTCTTCTCCACCTATTATAGGTTTGAATAAATATTTCACACTTAGCGGGAAGTCTCAAGCACATAAATGATTTTTAAGGAAATGAATGCGATTTATGGTTGCCATGGAGATATGTTTTGCACGCATTTGCAGAAAATGTCATCATTTATTGGGAGCGTAACTAAGTTCTCGCTGTTTTTTTTATGAAAATACAACTTTATTCTGAAAAAATGGTTACAACGGAATCATTGAAAGTATTGCCCATCGCTGGCTTCTACCTTTTCCCATCTGTCTGTTAGATCTCGTATACCGTAGCGGTAAAACTGTTCATCTTTTGAGGCTTTCCACGGATCAAGCCATTTTTTGATGTTTTCT
>JAYXIM010046871.1:0-25493 GCA_037575425.1 Anastrepha fraterculus | reverse complement strand
TTCGTTGGCTTTTGCCCTTTTTATAATGAAAAATAACGTCGTCCCTTTTTTCAAGAGAAGTCCGTTTTCTCATTGGAAAAATTTTAAATTTGTTCAACTTTTCTTTGCAAAATTTTTTCACCGTTATTGCATTCTCAGAGAAAATATAAAATATACTGCATCATTTAAGCTGTGAGCATTTTTGATGAAAAAACGTATTGTTTCTATATTTTTTCAGCAAGCTTTGTTTTTGTTATTGTTCTTTCTGCACTAATTTGTAATTTTTTTTTTTTTTGTGTTGGTACACTCTTGTGAAGTCTCATTTCAATCTGTCAATTCATTCTTTGTTTATAAGCCATTTAGTATTGATGGGTCACAGTATTTTCTACACTGGAAAAAATCAAGTATCGTGCGGTGATTGAATTTTTATTCTTGAAAGGTTTAAAAGCGAAGGAAATCTATGAGCGAATATTGAAATCGTTTTTCATCAAATGATGAGGTCATAACAGCTTTAGAAGCGAATTTCGCAGCCTTTCCAAATTCTCAATTCAGGGATGGAACTCATAAATTGGAATCTCGTTGGAACAAATGCATTGATGTTCAGGGAGACTATACTGAATAATAAAGGGTATTAAATACCATAAAATTATTTTTTTCTTATCGAACCGCAAAATTTATTGAACAGCCTAGTAGTTTGAAATTTTGGTGAAAATTTACAGAATTTTCATAATGTTTCTACAAATTCTAAAAAGATGATTTATATGTTTTTTTTTTATTATGAATTTAACTTTTATAAGAAATTTAAAGACATTAAAGAAACAAAATGACGGTTACCTAGTTTAATGTCCATGAGTGTACATAAAAAAATCTTTTTCGCCTTTTTTGAAAAAATCAAAATGAAAACAATGAATAATTTTCAAAACTATAATTTTTCATCTTCAATTATTATTATTTTTTTTTGCAACTAATTTTTTTTTGCAATTTTTGTTTTTTTTTCATTTAAGTTATTTTGTTTTTTTTTTGTTTCCAATTATTTGTTTTTATTTCAATTGTTTTTTTTTTTGCAATATTTTTTTTTTATTTAAGTTATTTTGTTTTTTTGTTTCCAATTATTTGTTTTTATTTCAATTATTTTTTTTTTTTTCAATTATTATTTTTTCAATTTACTTTTCAGTATGAAAACAAGGAATAAATTTCAAAATTATAACTTTTCATTTTCTATTATTTTTTTTGCAATTATTATTTTTAATTTGCAATTATTTATTTTCAATTATATTTTTTTATTTCAATTATTATTTTTTTAATTATTATTTTTTAATAATTTTTTTTTTTTTCAATTATTTTTTTCGACTATTATTATTTTTTTTTTTTTAGTTTACTTATTATACTCAAACCTAAAATGTATCTAATTTTTAGAAGAATTGAATCAGTGTCCAAATTTCTTGGACCTTTTGGCATGAAATCGGTTTTTTGGACATTTACTTCAGTCACTGCCGTCACTGGGCAGTCCAGCGGGGGTCGTCTTCACAACTCTCTCTTCCATGTTGATATAGCCGAGCCCATTTTTCATCCTTGCGTATGGAGGTGCAGAAGTCTTCAAGAACCGACGATATTTCTTCAAAAGTTTGATCCATTAATAAGTTGTTGATTGTTTCAGAGATAATTCTTAATGAAGAAAATAAAAAAAGGGCGTGCTTTTGTACCAACAATGAATAACGCAATTTGTGTTATCAATAGGCAGATGATAAGTCATCGCTAAGCACCTTCGGTTGCGAACTTATGAGCCGCCCAAATAGGCCTGGATTAGCTGTTGGCAACACTCACTGATAACCGCCCTGCCAATTACCTCCTTTTTGTTGGCTTTGTAGTCGGACTCCTCTTCGAATTTTTGGTATGGTGTGGCATGTGGAGGGACCTACAATTTTATACCGTCTCCGAATGTTAGATGGTTTTTTATGAGCAGCTTTTTCATGGTGGGAATGCAATCAATCAGAGATTTTTCGTTGCCTGCCGAGGGACGGCCGCTATTAAAAAAAAATTTTTTCTATCATTTCGGTGTTTCGTGTCAATTACATGAATCGTTAACTAATGCAACTATTTGCCGTTAGGTTCACTTCTGTCGGTAAAATGGAAGGAATAAAAGTTAAACTAACGAGGCGAAAACCATGTTTAACTTTTGCGGATGGTACGCGACTATCTTTATCGTAAAATTTCAAATAATTCTTGCAGCGAAATCTAAGGTCAGATAGTAAAGGATTAGCCGAATAGAGGGGAGCTAACATATTGACATCACTAGCTTACAGCGAAAAATTGCTAAGCCTAGTTTTTCAAAGTTTATAGAAAATAATAAAAAAATTTCTTTCATTTCCTACCATTTTCTTTAAGCGCCTAACTCGGAACATCACTAGCAGAAAATATCGCGTACTTTGAGCTAAAACAACCCCAAGCGAATCGATTTCCCTTTCGTTGATGCAAAGTTGTTGTATTCTTTGGGACTTATCACATTTTCGGTGTGATGTTGGACTTAGAAAAGTTGTATATCACTGAGAAGAAGCGCTTAGAAATACTATAAAACAGGGAGTTTGATATTTTAGAAGACAGCACTTTTTTATTCTACTTGCTTCTTACTTCTAGCATTAAAATAGATGATTTTAGAAAAAGTGGATTTAGTAAGGTTTCGCTCTAAGCTATGGTTATTTGTTTTCATATTTCAAAATTTTTTCATACTCATAAAATAATTTCTTTTTCAAAATTAAAAAAAAAAATTAATGTGTTCGGTGCTCTCAGTTTTGAAAGACTAGAATGTATCCTTGAACTGGAGCTGCGCCTACTCCTAAAATTCACGAACAGTACGCCCATCTTAGTGATGCATATTTTCGCTAAAAATAGGGCTCTCATCTGGTTTCGCTTTGGGCTCTGCGTGTCTTCGGCCAGCCAGCTTAACCATAGTATAACTTAACCTAAAATGGCGTTTCCATAAAATTTTTCGACTTATTTTTTTTTTTTTATTATTTTAACTGCTGTGAAATTAGAATATTTAAGATCTTTGAGAATTCACCTTAACACATTACATACCGCTAATGTTTGAAAAAAAAATGTCTCTGCTGCCGGTTGAAATTCAAGAGAATCAAAAACAGGATGTACCGCTTTTCGTAGGGGTGTGTACGTGGGAAGATGGGGGATGGGGGATGACGATAAAAACAAAAAATCATATGGGGCCGTAAGGGTGAAAGGGGATTGGTTTCGGAGGTAGGGGGGATTGTGTAATTTTAGGTACTTTTTTCCTAACACCCTATATCTTTCTTCCTGTAGATTCTACGAAGGTTATATTTATCTCTAATGATAGCTAACAGTCTAGGTTTACCAACAAGTGCTTCGTCAACTCTCGACTTCTGAAAAACTTAACAAAACTATATTTACCTACTTATTTATGACCTAATATACTCAAAGCGAAAACAAATATTGAAGTATATGATAACCATTGAGCGATGCCGTAAGAGAGTCTAGTCAAAGAACGATTAGACGTGAAGACAAAAGAAGAACTGAAAAATGCAATCCTGTCAAATTTTAGCTGAAACAAAGGAATCTAATTTTATTTGACTCGAAACTAAAATTAACAGTTATCGGCACTCTAAATGTATGCATGTGAAGTATAACAAAAATCACAAATATGTGCACAAGATAAGTAATGTGTTAATAACACTCTGCCATTATTTGGCTCCTTACTGTAGGTATACATGTGCATATGTATGTATGACCTGAAGCGGCTCTGTGGAGTGCTCGTGTGCACTTCTGTGTACATACATATGTATATATACAAACCGTAGTTTGTTAACGAATTTACAATTTCGTGCACGTTTCGTTCACACAACGCTATTGATATACTCGTATATGTTCATATGTATGTCCATATGTATATAAAAAATTCGCTCCGTCAATTGCTAAATTGTTTTTGCTAATTGCGTGCAAACGCAATACATACATACGTAAACAGCACACATACAGCCGTTGGAAAATACTTAAGAACGGTGCCCAGTTCTCTCCATTTTCAATAAAATCCATACAAATTTTCAATAAAATCACTTAAATGTTTTGCATATTAGGTTTTATTTTACGAACTGAAAATGTTTGCAATATATATCAGTGTTTTTATCTAAGAGAAACATACATTTTTTTACCTCATTTACATAAGTTAAGACAATTGGAAAAATCTTCGAGAAAAATATTAAGAGCGAAGTAAAATAATAACAAAAGGAATGCAGGCGAAAGGGAAAAGTACAGGGTCCGCCATATAACTTTACTGAATTAAAAATGCTATAAAAAAGAAACTACTCAATATTTTTCCAAACTGTTTTTTTTATTTTGAAGTACAATCCTTCCGGTTAATGATGGAACCCAAATTCATTCATATGGCAGCCTAGGCTAGCCATGCACCATCCCATACGATCGGTCCAATTTTTCAACACATTTTCGATTGTATGCGGCTGTATTTCAGCTATGACATCGCGTATGTTGGTCTTCAGTGCATCAATTGTTGCTGGTTTGTTGGCATAACACTGGTCTTTGACGACACCCCAAAGATAGTAATCCAACGGCGTCAAATCGCAGCTCCGAGGCGGCCACACGATATCAGAATTTCGGCTGATAATGCGATCTTCGAAGACAGTGCGCAAAAGATTGATCGTAGCATTCGCTGTGTGGCAAGTAGCGCCTTCTTGTTGGAACCAAATGCCACCAATATCCTCCTCTTCAATTTCTCGGAACAAAAATTCGTTAAACATGGCCCGGTAACGCTCTCCATTGACGGTTACGGCCACTCCTCGCTCATTTTCGAAGAAACATGGACCAATGATGCCTCTCGACCAAAATCCGCACCAAACAGTGACTCGTTGTGAATGCATCGGCTTTTCTTCGAGTGCGTGCGGGTTTTCTGAGCCCCAAATGCGGCAATTTTGCTTGTTAACATACCCGCCGAAATGGAAATGAGCTTCATCCGAAAAGATGATTTTTCAGTAAAAGTCTTCATCTTCTTCAAGTCGATCCCACGCCCATGAAGCGAAGCAAAAACGCAATATTTCCCACACATACACAACCATTTTCGTTCAGCGGAAGAATAAAACTAATTTTCTGTCAAATCAGATGACAGCTAAGTGTTACTATTCTTCAAATAATACCTAGTTCAAATCCGTAACGATAGATGGCGGCCCTGTATATAAAGGGTTGTCCAATAAGAGGTGTTATTTTGATATTCAAAGAAAAATGCTATTTTTTAATATAAATGATCGGATGTTAATTTCATTATAAAGAGGAAGGTATGCCGTTAATAGTGGAAAATAACATCAGGCAAATGACCACCACGACCACGCTTACAGGACAATATCCTTTTCATGAAGTTTTCCATAACCAATGGCAAAGTTTTTCATAACCACCATTGCCTCAAGAATTCCATCTTCTAGGTTTTGAATCGACCCTGCGCTGTTGGCGTAGACCTTCTCTTTCACGTGGCCCAAAAGAAAAAAGTCACAAGGTGTTAAATCACAAGATCTCGGTGGCCAATTATGATCAACTCTTCGAGAGATAACAGGGTCCGGAAACTTTTCCCGTAAAAGATCAATGGTTTCGTTGCTTGTGTGGCACGTAGCGCCGCCTTGTTGAATATAAACATTGTCCAGATCAATACCATCCAATTCCGGCCATAAAAAATCGTTAATCATCTCTCCTGTTTAACACCTAACACCTGTTATTGGAAAACCGCTTTATTAATATCTTGTTGGAAATCCTTTTTGCTTGTCCAGCAGTAGCCTTTGCACTGACATTCAGAAATCTCTGCAATGTTCAAACGGAATGGATTCCCATGCTGCCCTAGCCTTTTCAAGTAACTGAATCAAATTTGTCAAATTTTCCGTACTAAGTAAAGTGCATTCAGTACGGAAAAATACATCGTTCCAAAGATGTTCTATTGGATTTAAATCGGCACTCGAAGATACCCAATCTAGAACTGTGATCAAATAGTCTTCGAGCAACTTTTTTGCCACACAAAAAGTGTGCTTTGGATTGCATTGTCTTGTTGAAATTTCCAAATCGCCGGTAAATTCTCTTCCGCATAAGGTAGCATTACATTTTTAAGTATCTAAACGTACTTGAGCGCATCCATTTTATCTTCAATATGATAAATTTGCCCCATACAGTTCCAAGAAAAGCAGCCCCACACCATTATTGAGCCTCTTCCGTGCTTTGTGATTGGTGAGGCGAATTTGAGGGTCGAAAGTTTCACATTTTGGCCGTCGCACGTACTTCCTACTATCTAAACGAACACTATTTATTTTCATTTCAGCGCTGAATAAAATATAACGCCACTGATTTTGGGTCCAGGGTATGTGCTCTCGAACAAAGTCAATTCGGAATTCCGTAGCGAGCGTAGCTTCTTCCGTGCCAGTCGATCGTGAAGCCGTGCTTCAGCGAATCGAAGCGCAACTGTAACCCTTTCGTTATTGGGTTTTCCAGCTAAACAAAACTTTTCTCGATGGATGTCAGTAGGGGTCCTGTTTTGACCATCTAACGATCATACTGGCTGGTAGTGTTTTGCACTTCCTTTTTTCTGAAAATGTTTTCTGTTACTTTATACTCAGAAAAATATTTCAAAGCATTAAAACCCTTCATTTTTTAAACGCTTAATTGTATTGAAATTACATTGTTAGATAATCCGGTCGTTTGCAACTCTATACTTTATTTTTTTTACTTATGCATGTACTTACCATTTGTATGAAGACCGAATCATTCTTAAGTAAATTTCTCACAAAAATATCAATGCCCCTACTAAAATATTAAACTTCGACTCATCTGTAAACAAAACTTTTTGCCACAAATCCATCCCCTTTTCCCTGTGTGCTTTGGCGAATTCCAGGCGAAGTTTACGGTTTTTTTTTCAGAAATAAGAGGCTTTTTTCATGGTGTTCTACTATGAAAGCCGTTTTTGTTCAGAGCTCTTTGAAATGTTCTTGGATGAACACACTTGTGCTTGCTATATCATCGGCCAATTTCAGAGCAGAAACTTTTGAATTTTTGTCCACTTCTTTTAGAATCAAGCTGACGACTCTGCGAGATAGTTTGCTCGGGCGGCCACTGCGCGGCTTATTTACGGTGGAACCACCATTTTGAAAGTTTTTTACAATGGTCTGGACTGTTTCACGACTTAAGTTTAAGATTTTTGAAATTTCACCATATGTTTTTTTTTTCTTTTCTGTGTTGAATAACTAAATTTCTAACATCGACTGATTTTTCTCTTCGACGAGCCATTCTAGAAGATTAAGGCGTTACATGGGTTTCGTTGGGTAAAAAAATGCCTATTTTCAATATTTTTTTTCTCTGTAAAAAATTATTTATTTAATTCAAACTTTTTTCTGTCTTATAGATTCAAAGGTATTTAAAGAATTGTTTTCTGAAATTTTCAAAAAAAAAAAAAAAAAATTAAAACTTCTCCATTGTGACGTTATTTCCGGTTACCCCTCGAAAAAAAAGGTGCGTCCGCTTTGGCAGCATAACTCCTGACAGGATCATCGCAAATGAAAAAACTAAAATAAGTGTTTTAGTTAAGACCCTTAAGTCGTGATTGAACGGAGGAAAGAAAAAAAGTAAAAATTGGAATTTTGGCAGAAATTTTTCCAAAAAAATCAAAATTTCGGTCAAATTTGCTTGACATTTTTTTTTTTTTTAAATAGTTGTAATTGCAAAAGAAAAACAAAATCCTTCGTTCAAGCACGAGTAAATTGTATCTCGAACACCTGTATAAAATTTCTTCAAGATCGGTTGAGTAGTTTTCGAGAACATTTGACCACCGACTTTGAAAAACCGAGAACCGACAGACCGAGAAAAACGCGTTTAAAGTTTTGAGATAACAATAAAAGTGGCTTGGAGCGCACACCTTCCGAAGGCTGTGTCTCCGAAACTATTATTCGGATCGACTTGAAAATTTAGGATAATATTCTTGAGATGTTGTAGAAATTAATAAGCCAAAAAAATTCATCGATTTTTTGAAGCCACGAAACCCATGTAACCCCTTAAGTATTCAAATTGCAACTCAAATCAATATTAGCAAAGTAACAAACATAAGAAAAGGAAAGAAAGAGACAAACGTATTTTACCGTTTCACAACATAGGATATCAGAGCACAAGCTAGGAAACCGGTTCTGTATGTACACTTTTGTCCACGCTGTTTTTACATTTTTTTAGCATAACTGTGTTGTTTTATGTTAAAGAATGGATTTGTTTTAGTTAAGTCGATTAGAAAAAGAATTCAAATGAAATTGCATAAACACTTTTTTAAGCAAAGTATTTGTAGTTTGTAAACAACGAAAGGGAAGGGTGTATGTAGACTTTTGGGGGCCAGCTGCTCTTGGCTTTTAACGGCAGGCTAATCACCTACCCTGTCAGAAAGCAAAATAGATTAACGAAACCAACGCAAGACTGAGTCTTGTCGAGGCCCTATGCTCCCGAGTGGGGTGAACAAGGAAAAAAAATCTGCTCCGAAATCACTAAATTTCGACTCATCACTGAATATGACATTTTCCTTAAAAGAATCTAGGTCATTTATAGAGCGTTTGCCGAACTCCAATCTCTTCTTTCTGTTAATATCTGAAATGTAGGGTTTGCGGCGTGCTAATCTTCTACGATAACCAGCAGACAATTACGGACTGTTTGTGAGCTTATTTTTTTATGAAAAGACTCTTGAATATTTTGGCATAGTATCGTGGAGGTTATTTTTGGATTTTGCGCGACTAATGCTACATTGTTGCGTTCCTCACGTGCAGTGAATATTTTTCGCCTTCCGGTTTGGTGGTAAATGGTAAATCCGCACTTCGTCCCATTTTGTCACTTTCGAGCAAGATATCATGCGGCAAACTGAATCGGCGATAAAAACTAAGAAAAACCAATCTTATTTCGTTTTCAGCAATACTAGTTAAAGGATTTTTACTGTTACTTTTGCAGCAACAGTATCATGAGCTGAAAGTGTACGCATAAATGTTTTGCAACATTTTGCTACGTCTGCCTGCTTACCTTGGAACCCCTCAGTATGAATTGAAATAACGGGAGTTTTGTTCGAGGCAATTCATTAGGAATGTAATATTCTTACAGTTACCCAAAAGAAATACAGTGTCACAGCAAATATTTTGCACAAAGCAAGCTTACGACTACGCAGGGTGGACAAATAAATTGTGTGACCTCTGTATGGTTGCTAACGCATCGTTCTTAAGTATTTTTCAACGGCTGTACATACATTCATATGTATGCTATATGCGAATGCTACATGTTTGAAAACATTTTTGTTTTTTATATTATATATTTAGCTTATTATGGTATTACATAATGAAAATTCAAAGATAACGTCCATATCCGTCAATTGAAATTTATTTTCATAACTAAAATTATATTGTACATACCTACATGTATACATTTATTATAAAGTACTGAGTCAATTAAAATTAGCTTACGTTTTAAACCGTGGGTGTTTTTTTTTTCAATAATGAAACCAATTTAAAAAAAAATTAAAACGTGCATTCGTTATATAGACGAACGGAAATGCGCAACAGCAGGGCGAAAAAAAGCTGTCAAAAATAAACGCAAATTTTGATCGACTTTAAACTTGCAGTTTATTATATCAAAATTTAATGAGCTACAAAACTGCTTAACTAAAATTTTTCCAGAAATTCTGAGTAAAAAGTTTAAGAATTTTTATTAAAATTATCTCAAAAAATTTAAAAATTGTGTACAATGTGTGAAACTTGGCGTTGTATAATTTTGTTGTTGTATGAACTATATTATAAAAAAAAAAATTTCTTAAGTTTTAATTTTTTTTCCATCAGTATATTGCCCGTTTGGCAATGTCCACTTTGCATTTGCTTCAATTTATTTTATCCACATACATGCATACATACATACATACTTATAGGTACATATTTTGCATTCAATAGAAGTACATACATACGTACATACTTATGCATATATTTAGCACTTTTAATTTTTCTATTTAAAATTCAATGGCAATTTTGAAGGCGTACGCTGGATGTTGATCTCTTCACTGGCCTCAAAAAATTAATTGAAAATATGTGTAAGACAGTGCAGGGACAAACGAGCTTTGGTGGTTTAATTTCCGTCGATGCAATGCCAACGTATTGCTTGCCAACGTACGCTTTCCTTAGTGAGAAATATAATATCTAATATGCAGTGAGAGTAAATCCATATTCGAAGCCCCTCCTGACCACATTAACAACACCACACTAATTAAAAAATAATGCAAAATATTATACTTGTAAAACATAAAGACAAATTTATTTCAAAAAGAAAAAAAATTTAATATATAACAAAAAAAAATTTAATATTTAAGAAAAAAGAAAAAAAAATTTCAATTTAAAAAATTTTAATATTAGTTTGAGAAAAAAGAAATCCATTATTTTCTCGGTAGATGGCAGTAGTGCTCGATATCTCGTAAAGTATCGTTCAAACAATTTAAAATGTATGCTCGTGACAGGGTGGCATTTCACTCTAAACAAAATATTTTGCTGTTTTTTATTTATTCCATTCAGTTGTGAGTTACAGGGTGTTAACAATGGAAGTCAACAAAGAGAAAATTCGGTACATTTTATAGTTTTTCTTTGATAGAAGCGGAGATACAAGACAGGCCGCTGAAATTGTGAATGGTGTTTATGGTGCCGATACTGTAACTGCTAATTAGGTGCAATTTTGGTTTCGTCGATTCCGTTCAGGCATTTTTGATGTTAAAGATTTTCTTTTTCCCCAAACTAATATTAATGTTTTTGGAACCAACTTTCTCATTGTTTATGAAATCTAATATTATTCATGGGATACCGATTGCGGGTTTTGCATAGGCGCAGGCCGCCAACCCAAATTTCCTCAAAACTTTAAGCGACGGGTACGGGCTCTATCTCAGAAATAGGCCGGATATTCTTCCTTAGAAATTCGCATCGCTTCTAGATTATCCACATACGACCAATTTTTCATGGTACCGCACAAAAATCGTTAAATAATGGGTAGTCGAAAAAGTCTTTTCGTATTTTGTCAATAGATGTCGTTAGAGTCATCTATCTCCAGTGCTACCAATCACATTGTGTCATATCATATGGTGTTAGAAAGGTAACATTTAAAGCTTCATTTAACCAAAAAAAATTAAATTCGGAGAAGTTGAAAAAAAGTTATAGCTGTTCAAAAATGAGTGAAAATAATGTAGAAATTCGCTATATTTAGACATTTTTTTATAAAAAAGGGAAGAATGGCACGCAAACCACCAATGAAATTTGTGAAGTTTACGGAGACGATGCTGTATCAGTTCGTGTAGCACAACAATCGTTCGCTCGCTTCCGTTCTGGAAATTTCGATGTGAAAGATGCACCTCGTCCCGGTCGACCTATCGTTGAAAAAGTCGATGAAATTATGGAAAAGATTGACCAGAACCGTCACATAAGCTGCCATGACATCGGCAAAGCACTAAACATTCGTCATCAAACGGTTTTGAACCATTTAAAAAAGGCTGGTTACAAAAAGAAGCTTGATGTTTGGGTACCACATGAATTGTCTGTGAAAAATTTAATGGGCCGAATAAACATCTACGATTCTTTGCTGAAACGAAATGAATTCGAACCATTTCCGAAGCGAATGGTAACAGGAGACGAAAAGTGGATCAAATACGACAATAATGTGGGAAAAAGATCATGGTGCAAGGGTGGTGAAGCTCAACAAATGGTCGCAAAGCGAGGATTGACGCCTCGAAAGGTTATGCTGTGTGTTAGGTGGGATTGGAAAGGAATCATCCACTATGAGCTGCTCCAGCCTGCTCGAACGATTGATTCTACACTTTACTGTCAACAACTAATGAGATTGAAGCAAGCAATCGAAAAAAACGGTCAGAACTGATCAGCAGAAAGGGCGTCGTCTTCCATCAGGACAACGCTAGGCCACACACATCTTTGATGACTCGGCAAAAACTGGGAGAGCTTGGATGGGAAGTTTTGATGCATCCACCATATAGCCCTGTCCTTGCACCATCGGAATACCATTTGTTTCGGTCAATGCAGAACTCCCTTAATGGAGTAAAGTTGACTTCAAGAGAAGCCTGTGAAAATTACTTGTCGCAGTTTTTCGCCGAGAAACCACAAAAGTTTTATACTGATGGAATAATGTCTCTAGAAGAAAAATGGCAAAAGGTGACTTCCTTCCTTCCGTGAGAGACTTCCTTCCTAAGCTATTTGTATCATATATACATAAAATCACAACAGGATCGTGCTGTGCATAAGTAGTTACAGTGTTTTGTCTTCTAGGTACGACAAAATTTAGGATAAAATAAAACAAATTCAGAAGAAATTGTTTTTTTTTTTTTTTAACGGCTTTTTTGTGCTTTTTTTTTTTTTTTAATTTAGTGAAGGTTTTCACCCCACGTTTTTATGTCAAATCTTCTAAATTGATTATAAAACTCAAAATTCTTGATAAGTGTTTAGAAAATTTTTTAAAGTCCATTTATAAAACATCTTATAATTATAAGGTTTTTTTTTAATTTGATTTTATTAATTACCTACACAATTAAGCACCATTCTGAAATTTTTTATCGTTCAAAAATGTTTTTATTTCACAAATTTCACATCTTTTCCCCATTATTAAGGAAAGAACTTTTTACTTCTGACATAGAATACCAAACACTTGACAAATAGTCAATATTAAAAAATAAGCTAGAATTGAATGTGTCATTTGCACAGAATTGGGCTGCAAGTACAGTAAATACGACCCCAAGGCAGCCGTAGACGAGGAAGGCCATCAAGCACTTGTTGGATTTTTAAACACGCACCGTGAATTTTACCTGGAAGGAAGCTAAGAGATTCGAAGTACAGATCTGAATGGAAAAAATTTGTTGTGGCCCTTTGTTCCACGTTGGAACTATAGGAAATAATAATAAAAATAAAAACGGTTCGGTCAATTTGAAAGCTCATGCTCGGAAGTATTTTATATGGAAAAAAGTCCTCACCATCGTAGGCAAAAAATATTGACAAAAATCAAGACGTTCACAGCAAATAGCAGATAGAAGGAGGAGCGTGGCCATTAATATAAAACTGCCTACCCAGAACTATTATATTTTAAAGATTTTGATTAAAAAAAAAGTGGAAAATTTATACATATATAAAAATTTATTATATAATAAACTATGTTTAAATCATTTAACAAACGCTTAAGAAATTAACGAAAAAAGCATAAGAAATATCAAAAAAAATTAGCATGAAAATTTTGCGAATATTCTAAAAAGATAAGGCGACTTAACGCTAATCCTATGTCGTTCCATTTGGCACCTTAATCCCATGTCGATGGGTTGTTCGCGTACCGCGCTTATTTCTAGTATATAACGCCAACAGAAAATTAGAAAAAAATCATAAGGTATCTTCCAAGCTTTAACTGAACATATCCGAAGGAATTTTTTCAAATTGTTTTTATTTTATTAATATTTTATCATAAACAAATGGTATCAAACAGGCACCGCGCAGTAGTT
Source organism: Anastrepha fraterculus (assembly GCA_037575425.1). Lineage (NCBI taxonomy): Eukaryota > Metazoa > Arthropoda > Insecta > Diptera > Tephritidae > Anastrepha > Anastrepha fraterculus. The sequence goes on along the minus strand of JAYXIM010046871.1, from coordinate 11,971 downwards.
TCATAAAAAAATCATGATTTCTCAACGAATTGGCCTGGCCGGACATGAACGACCCATCGACATGAGATTAGGTAAGTATACAAATTTAGTTGATGTATGCGCACAGTTAAATGGCAAAATGACTGGCATAAGCAATGAATTTTAATATCAAAGTCAAATACAACATCTGCCATAAATCCTAAAGTTGCTCGCTAGCACAGTTGGTAAGCACTTTGCCTGCCACGTTTGAAGTCGTTGGTTCGTATTCGGGTAGACTGAAAATATTCTGAATTTTTTTTTTAAATTTTTTTGTTTTAATAAAAACTCTAATATTAGATACTTGAATACCAAAAAAAAAAAACATTCCAAACAAGCAGCTGTTAATTTTATTACCAACAGCGTTTAATTTGATTCCTTGGCTGTAATTCTTGTTGTTTTTCCATTTGCTTCTACCAACAAACCGAATTTTAATAGATATTTCACAAGCAGACTGTGGAAAGATTCGCTATTTCATAACTACCTACTTCCAACGGTAGCCAGTACTGTATGGTATGCAGTATGTACATATGTATGTATATAAACGTATGTAGTTGGCCATAAAAAATGTGTATTAAAAATATTCATTAAAAGCGTATTTAGATATTTGCATAATGAATATTTCGCAGACCACGTACAAATTTCAATAATCAGCTGTACCAAAATATAAAAAAAAAACAAATTGCAATCACGAATTCTTCATTTACTTTCCATTGTTAACCTGTTTGCTGTTGTCGGCTGCCTAGTGCCATAATGCCATAAATAAACCGAGCACAAACATCCCCATAACTGCAATACTTACTTTGTGTTTGTTGTTTGCTGTTTGCTGTTGTGCTTGACTTTGCTTATCTGCCTTTTTATGGTTGGTAGGTCACGCACGCTGCGTTGCTTTGTAATTCTCATACAGTTCATAAATAATAGGAGTGAAGTAGTTTTTGTATGAGCTATTACAGTTAGCTTTGCGCAGAGGCGATATCGTAACCAATGAGGTTCTACCGAGGTGCGATTATTGCTAGTTGAAAACTTTAACCAATACCCCGCCATGGAGGACGTGAAATACCGTCCGCCAGGGCAATTTTTGGAAGCCCGAGAGGGCTTGTTATTAAATACATTTACAAATATAACTTAAAATTAAAGGTATAAACAAGAACACGAATCATTAAACGACTTGTGTGTTAAGTGGAGCCGTATTATTTGTACAGATAGCAGCAATTAAAGATGATAGATAATTTGAGCTCGAAATAAGACAAAATTATTTTTTGGTTTACCTCAAGATGGAAAGAATAATGGTATCGTTGCTTTGCTCCCAGCGAATTTGACAACGAGTTATATACAGTGGTTCAAACGTCTAATCGTACATACAGAGGGCTCATCTTAAATATTAGTTTTGAAAGAGAAAATTTGTTTAATTTAAAATAATATACACTGATTTTATTTCATAATAACTTAATTTATTTCGTCATATACGAAAGTTTTAAGTTTTCACAACATTTTCTTAAAAAAAACAAAAACAAACAAAACAAAAGAAATTCATGTCCAAACGAATAATCGTACAATACTGAATTTATGCTCTCAAACTAAATATTTTTAAAATTAATACTTAGTAGAGAGTCCTTTAGCTTTAAGCACAGCACTCAAACGTTTTGGCATCGATTCTACTAAGTTTTTACATACTTCTGGTGAAATATTATACCACTCAGTTCGTAGAGTTTCTTTCAACTCATTAACATTTCTAAAGACTTTGTCCTTTAATCTTCTAGACAATTCCTCCCATACATGCTCAATTACGTTAAGATCAGGTGATTGTGCGGGGGTTTGGAGTAGTTTTGGACAATTATAAATAAGCCACATCCTCGCAACCATTGATGTATGTTTCGGATCGTTGTCCTGGTAGAAAGCAAGGTTGTCTATTATCCCCAAACGCTCGGCACTTTGCTTCACATTATTTTTTAAAATATCTAAATACTTGTATTTATCCATATTGCCTTCAATAAATTCAATATTTCCAACACCTGAACTCGAAACACACCCCCACACCATCACTGATCCACCACCGTGTTTCACAGTAGGCTTTGTATTTTTACAATCAAATTCTGCATTGGGTTTTCGCCATACGTAGCACTTTCCATCGGACCCTTTTAAATTAAATTTACTTTCGTCTGTGAATAATACCTGTCAAAAAAGAAATTTAGTGCCAATAATTTAAATTTTATTTTATTTTTACCGTTTTCCAGAAGTTAATATCTTTTGTAATATAGTCTGTAGCAAATTTCATGCGAGCTTTTTTGTTTTTAGGACTTATGTATGGCTTTTTTCGTGCTATTCTGCCATGATAATTGTTTCTTTTCAAAACATTTCGGATTGTCTCATCACAAACTATCTTATCAGTCTATTCTTTTAACGCTCTGTTAATTTCTACTGCTGTTACAAAAGCATTTTTTTCACTTCCCTTAAAATCAAACGTTCATCGCGGTCACTTAGCTTCTTGCCTTGGCCAACACGACTTTTATTTACAATAGAGAGGTAATTTTTATATCTTTTAATGATATATTGCACGGTAGAATGAGCTCTATTTACTAAAACTGCGATTTCTCTAAAAGTTTTTCCGGATTCGTGCAATTTAATTATTAATTTTCGTTCTTCTACCGTTGTCTGTTTTCCTGAAGGTGCCATTACGTACCGATTAAGTTTATCACTTAAAGCAATCTGGATAACTAAATAAGAGTTTATTTATAGTCCAGTGCAAAACGCAATTTGAAAAAAATGCTTATAGGATAACGGTATCCAGTCGACTTCGTTTGTATGTACGATTATTCGTTTGGACATGAATTTCTTTTGTTTTGTTTGTTTTTGTTTTTTTTAAGAAATGGTTGTGAAAACTTAAAACTTTCGTATATGACGAAATAAATTAAGTTATTATGAAATAAAATCAGTGTATATTATTTTAAATTAAACAAATTTTCTCTTTTAAAACTAATATTTAAGACGAGCCCTCTGCATGTACGATTAGACGTTTGAACCACTGTATGTATGTACAGTCACTCACATTCAAAGTCGGGCAGATGCATACGAAAACTTCTAGTCATAATATCTATGTTTTGATGAAAGAAAACACTTTCTACCTTTTTCTGTTTTTTCACAAAAATTGTTTTATTTAAAAGCAACAAAAAAAATATATTCCAAAGTCTCTTATAAAATATACACGAAGGCTTAACTTAAATAAGGTCACTTTTCAGTCTCACATTCAAAGTCGGGCACGACATAAAAAATCGAAAAAATTTGTACACAACGCAAAATTAATACCGCGTTGCTCCACCTTTTTGCTTTTCAACAGCTTGTAGCCGGCTTGGCATCGATTCCACTAACTTTTTGCAAACATCAGGGCTTATTTTATTCCATTCTTCCTGCAGAGCAATTTTCAAGAGTTGAATTGCATCCGGCGACCTAATTCATCCCACAAATGCTCAATGGCATTGAGGTCGGGACTTTGTGCAGGGGTTTTTATTACCTTTGGACAGTTATATAACAACCAGCTCTTGACGTCATATGCGGAATGTTAGGGATCGTTGTCCTGGTAGAATTGAAAACTACTTTCGATGCCTAGTTTTCTCACGCTTTCTTTCAAATTTTGTTTCAAAATTGTTAAATAAACGTGTTTATTCATTATTCCATCAATGAAATGCAATTTTCCAACTCCTGACGCCGCCATGCATCCCCAAACCATTACAGATCCACCACCGTGTTTAACCGTTTTTCTTAAATTCTGGCCCTCCAGCTCCTTGTTCGGTTTGCGCCACACTTTACCCCTTCCATCACATCCAAATAAATTAAATTTACTTTCGTCAGTAAATAACACCTAAAGAATGAATATTAAAATCATGAAATTGTTATTTTTTCCCCCACTTACAGTGCTCCAAAAATCGAAATCCTTAGCCATATATTGGCGAGCAAAAACAAGCTGGTCATTCTGGTTTTTCTTGTTGATTAGGGGCTTCTTCCGCGCAACTCGGCCGTGAAAATCATTTTTTCGAAGAAGTCTTCTTATTGTTTCGGGATTTACCTCCACCCCAGAAGCTTCTTTAACTATCGCAGTTAATTTTGGAGCAGAAATGAATGGATTTTTCTTCACTTCCCTTAGCACCATGCTCTCATCTTTGGAGGAAAGCTTCTTTGGACGGGTTCCACGATGCTTATTTGCAATGAAACCATTTTCATTGTATCTAGCAATAATATCATGCACTGTTGACTTGCTTTTTTTTATCAATTTCGATATTGCTCGCTCAGATTTTCCGTCTAAGTGCAGTTGAATTATTATTTTGCGTTCCTCCAATGTGGACTGTTTACCATTACGCGGCATTTTGCAAAATACTTTTATAAACTCACCCAATGATTGGCAAGGCAACAATGAACAATAACTTTTAATACAAGTATAGAAAATTTAGAAATAACGGTATGCATATTTGCAAAACATGGTTTGCCCGACTTTAAATGTGAGACAGAGAAGTAGCCTTTTTCAGTTTTTTATACATTAACATTTTATAAAGCAACTTGGAATATATTTTTTTCGTTGTTTTTAAATAAAACAATTTTTGTGAAAAAACAGAAAAAGGTAGAACGTGTTTTCTTTCATCAAAACATAGATATTATGACTAGAAGTTTTCGTATGCATCTGCCCGACTTTGAATGTGAGTGACTGTACGTGATTTTAGTTCCAGTATGGCCAAATGGGAAAATACCCATTCCCTCCCCCGCCTCTTTTAAAAAAGGGTATAAGGGGGTAGAGGGGGTATTCTACTTTCTAAAAGTGAAAACCTCACCCCCAGGCGGCTTGTAGTTTTTAAGTTATGTATTTGAGTTTAAAAATTGTAAAATTGACCAAGAATCCTCCTATTTTGGTTACTACAACCAGCCGAAGTGCTGCCAGACATCGTATAAATAAACAATTTTAGAAGATAATAAATGAATAGAAATACAAAATTTTACAAATTATTTCTATATTATATATGTACGTCTATTCATATATATATATATATAGGTATATTTATGGATATATGTATATATTTATATACATATATGTATGTATATATTAATGCTTGATTTTCAGTAAAGTATGTTTGATTGTATGCATTTTGAATATATGACATATATATTTTTAATTCCAAATTTTCACAATATTATGAATATATTATATATATTCTTTTTTATATATTAAATATCTAAATATAAAAAAGAATAGTTAAAAAATTTTAAAAAGAATAAATGAATAAAAAGACAGAATGTTATGGTTTGTAACTGTATTTGATGACATCAATCAGCTTTTCAAAGGGATCATAGCGATTTTTAATTATTGACTTGCGCCAAAGGTACTCTACAATGATGTCCGCCAAGTTGCTTGGATTGTTATAATTATCCTTTTGAAAGAACCGTTTTACCACCCTCCATTGGGATTCTATCCTCTGCGTATGTATACCATCGCTCGTCACAAACGGATTGTCCGGGTCGCTGTGGTTTACTTTTAGGTGCTCATACCCATGATCGCGAAGGCAGTCGTATGCTTTCCAGTAATCCGTGTGGATTGTTGTGCCTTCCGCCACATGCTTTTCAATCAAAGGTATGAGCACCTCCGCCGAACGCACGTTGTCCGGACATACCTCCAGCCTTAAGTCTTCGCTGCGGTTCTCTATCATACCGAGAACCCAATGGCCTTCCACTCTTCTCCCTAAATTAACAACAGAAATATTTTAATTAATAAAATGTTTTATATTGCAGGCATACAAAATTTACTTTTATTATATTTTCTTTTGCCGAATTTGCTCTCATCTATTTGCACGATTTTGCCCGGTCGTCCTATTTTTCCTTTGGACTCCTGCTTGTCAACCTGATATGTTACCACAGCCTCACGGCAATAACTGTACGAGTCAGTTATTGTTTCGTTAGACAAGCAGGAGCCCTCGACGAAATTTTCTTCTCTAGTCATGGCATTCGACCAGTGGTGTGCATACCCATACATTATGTGAAAAATATGGGGGAGCGAAATCTTGGCGTTTTCGAACCAAGTCCCGCTCGCTCTAGACACCCCAAAATTATCTCGGCATGACGCTTTTCTGCACCGAAAAATGCCCAGTGAGCCCCTCATTTGCAGTGACATCTGTGTCTTATGCTTTGTACATAATTTCGACCGCAGAATGAGGCCGTTATCCTCGGCAAATTGGACGCACTGCTCTGTTGTCCCCAATCTCCTTATCACTTTTGCAAAATTCCAGCGCTGCTTTATTTCAGCAGCAGTGAGAGCATTGCTTTTAGAAATTGCTGGTTCTTGCAAAGTTCTTCCACTGCTTGTGGACGGTATATTATCATCTAAAAAGTATATTAATATAATTCAATATATATATGTTTTATAAGAAATAAATTACCTGCTTCCATTTGACTCATTTTGTATTATTAAATATAATCTAAATCACTGAATCGAAAACTTTCAACGCGTTTTAAATGGCAACGGTAAATGGAAAACACGAAAATGCAAAACAAAATGAAAGTAAAAATTACCGTTTTTCGAAGATGCAGGGATGCATTCCCAGTAGGTACGATAGGAGAAATTCGAGTAGGATGGGAGAAATTTTAGTGTTTTTGTGTAAAACTCCTTTCTGCGTAGGCGGCCTTCGACGGCGATTAAAAAAAATAAATAAATAAAATAGGCGGATACTAGACCGTCTATGCTGTCCACAGTATTTTTGCGTAAAACTTTCTTCTGCGTAGGCAGCCTTCGGCCGCACTGCAAAAAAATCACCCTTAATAGTTAAACACCGTCTCCGCTGCACATAGGAGTTTTACGTGAAGCGGAACTGTATTTCGAAAATCATATCGATTATTTATTGTATTTATGAACTCAATATATACACCATTCCCTCATTATTCTAACAGAAAAGAGTGTGTGGAAATTATGTTCCTATGTTGCTTCGTTTTCAATCGCATTCTATTATTTTTTTATTTTTTGCTTCTGGCAGCACTCCATTCAGCCATGCTTTTCAGTTATTGTAAATTTAGCTGGCATATTTGGAGTTAGCAACTTAAAAATGCAATATAAATCGTTAATTTGTGGTATAAATAAATAAAAAGAGTTAAAAACGTGTGTGTATGTTAATATAGTTTCAATATTTATTAAAATAAATGTGATAAATGCACTTATTCTATCAAAATTTGGTGAAGGTAAAAGACAAATTTTATCAACAAATAACTTAAAAACTATTATTAACTGAATAGTATTGGTGCGGGTTTTAGCAAAATAAGCACGAAATGAACATCTCCTGTGAATTTCATTGGAAAATTCGTCATATTTCTCTCAAAACAAGTGAGGAGGTAGAGAATTTGACAACGAGTTACGTGATTTTAGCTCCAGTATGGCCAGATTACCATTTTCGTAACTTGATTTAGCTTTTTTTTTTGTTATTTAGTCTGAGAGTTTAGTTCTTTCTTCATGACATTTTTCTAGCCTGTTCTAATTAAAAGTAATGTTTATAATTTTGTAAAATATACATTTTTTTTAAATTAGTTCAATAATTCACTCAGTTTTATTTAGCTTGACTTTTTTTAACATCTGGTGGCATTGCCCGCGAATGCAGGTGTTGTTGGTGTTCTTCTGCTTTCGGCAGTCAAATCTCTCTCTCGCTACTGCAGTGTTGCCTACCTTTGGATATAAAAACGCACTTCAATGCCCATTTAAAGAAAATAAAACACCAAATTTTTATTGAATCACTTAAAGAACTTTGTATGCGTGACATTGTCTTTAAAATGTGCGCTTTTTTAAAGAAATGTGTTATGCTTATGAACAATTTAATTTATGAGTTTTTTTTGTTAAGCGAGACTATTTTGTTAAGGGAACGACTTATTTGCTATATTTGAGGTTATGTAACTAGATAAGGTACTCTTTTGTAAAAATGTATGCTGGCTTCAGGAAATATTTTTGTCGAGAAAAACACCGACAATTAATTGTTTAAACAGAATCGAAATGTTTGAAAAAAAAATCTTTCGGTCAGGCACAAGTTTTTATGTTTTTCAAAAGCAGTATAAATTTTATTGAAATCTACCAAACGGTCTTTAAGTTACAGTGATCATCAGTTGAAAAAACATAGTTTTAAGAAAAACGCGCCCGAGCGCCCTTTGTTAATTGTTCAATAACTGGAAAAGTATTTGTCCGATTCACTTTAAATTTTCACACAAAATTTATATATAATATTTATACTTTAAGAAAATGCAAAAAAAAATCCAATTTTTTTTTTAATTCTGACTACCCTAACTCCTTAAGAGGGTAATTCTATTTTATTTTCATTTTAATTAGTATTCATTTAGTTGTTATGCTTCGGATTGCTATTTGTCTTATCTTGAATAAAACTTTCTCCTTCTTCTTCTTCCAGTTCAGTTTACGTTCTGGACGGTAGCGATGGTTTTCGCATTTTCAACATCAATAGTTGTGACGAGGTCGAGGAAATCTACGCTGAGCACTCTGAGCATATTATTCTAGTCGAGCGCCTATTCAACAGCTCTCTACTAGTGATGGTCACTGCCGAGAAGCCGCACTGCTTGCAAATGGTGCACTTTAAGAAGAATCAGAAAATCTGCAATTGTGTCTACCCCACGAAAATAATCAGCATACGCATGAATCGTGCACGTTTGATTGTTTGCCTCTCAGAGAGCATACACATTCATGATATACGTGACATGAAGATGCTGTATGCCATTGAGGATCTTCCACCCAATGAGCTCGGTGTGTGCTCACTTTCGTGCAATTCGCTCTTGGCATTTCCCGTTTGCCACACCACTGGCATGCTGGCGCTCTACAATACATCCAAACTGGAGTGGGGTCTCACGATTGATGCTCATAAGAGCAAATTGTCGGCAATTAATTTCTCGCCCAATAGCCTACTGCTGGCGACCGCCTCAGAGCGCGGCACTGTGATACGTTTGTTTAATGTGAAGAATGGCCAGCGCTTGCAAGAGTTCCGACGCGGCGTGAAACGTTGTGTAGACATAGCGTCGTTGGTGTTTTCGGTTAATGGACAATTTATTTGTATCACCTCCAATACCGAAACGGTGCACATATTCAAGATTGACGAGAGAGCAGGTGAGTGATTGAGGGCAAAATGAGTGAGTGAATGAATTTTTCAATTGGGAATTTTGCTAAATTGCAGATGCAGCTATGAAAGCGGTGAAGGATGCTGCTGCTGCTAAGCGATTGGGGAAGGCGGAACAGCAGCAGACAGTTGAAGAGCCGGTGGCAGCGACGACCTGGTCTAACAGCTTTACGAGGGCGGTAACCTCATATATTTTGCCAACACAAGTAAGCGATGTGCTCGCGCAGGATCGCGCTTTCGCTACGGTGGTGCTGGCACAACCGGGTATGCGCCACGTATGCGGGTTGACGTTCGTGAAAAAGGAACTGAAGGTGCTGGTCGCCAGCGAAGAAGGTTTCCTCTACATTCACGAATTCAATGCGGACCTTGGTGGTGTGTGCAAGTTACAGGCGGTGCATGATTTGCGCGGCGCCCTGGATGGTGTTGAAGGTGGGGAGTGTGAAACGATTGTTCGTTGATCTGTTTTATTTTTTTTTAAATGCTATTTTCATGTTGTTATTGTTGCTTGCAAGGATATTATTTTTTGATGAAGTAAAGCTCATTTAATAGATTCTGTAAAGCGTTCGAGTCCACTAAAGTCCATTTTATACTTTTTAAAATCGTTTGTTTATTTTTTACATATTTTTTCGTATCTTTTTGTGATTTCATTTATTTTTTGATGTTTTTTTAAATTATTTTTTCAATCTTTTTCTCGTGTACCTTAAATTTTAAATCAAGTTGCTCCCCTCTAATTCTGTTTAATTTTTCAAATCATTCCCCTTTCCATTTGTTTCTTTTATTTTTCCTTTAAATTTCTTCCACTTATTCTTTTCAACTTATTTATATATATTTTTTTTTAATTTTTTTAATATTTATTTTTTGTATATTTTGTTAAATATTTTTCTTAATTTCTGTTTTTGTACATTTTGTTTTGCTTTTGTGTTTTTATTTATTTTTTGATGTTTTTTTTAATTAATTTGCTTCCTCTAATTCTATTTACTTTTTCACAAATCAATCTCCTTTCCATTATTCCTTTTAGTTTTTTTAATTTACTTATTATTTTCTTTAATTTCTAATTTATTTTTTTAATAATTTATTTTTTTATTTTTTTTTTGAACTTTTTGTATATATTTTACTTTTTTTGGATATTTTTTTAACACATTTTTTCGTATTTTTTTATTATATTTATTCTTTGGTGTTTTTTTAATTAAAGTTTCAAAATTTTTTTTGTGTACCTACATTTGAAATCAATTTGTCCCTTTTTAATTCTATTTACTTTTTCAAATCAGTCCTTTTCCATTTTTTCTTAAATTTTTTTTTCATTTATCTATTTATTTTTTTAAATTTTCAATTGTTTTTTTATAAATTAGTTTTTTTATATATTATTTTATATATGTATGTATATTTAGAAAAAATATTTTTTTGATATTTTTTAGATTTTGATTTTTTGCTCCCCTCTAATTCTTTTTACTTGTTCAAATCATTCACCTTCTCCATTATTTTTTGTATATTTTTCTTTACATTTTTTTTAAATTTATTTATTATTATTTTAGTTTTTTTTAATTTAAAATTTTTATTTTATATTTTATATATATATATGTTTATATATATATTCTATATTTTTCGTATTTTTTGTATTTTTTTTGTATTGTTTTTTTTTTAATTTTTTTGTTTTAATCTTGTTTATTTTATTTTTTTTGTTTTAATTTTGTTTATTATTATTTTTTTTTCCATGTTTTTTTAAATTAATTTTTTTATTTCAATTATCACATGAATGCACGTAAATTTTAAATCAATTTGGACCCCTTCGTTCTATTTCCTCTTTCATACCATTCTCCTCTCCATTTCAGAGCTCAGTCTTAGCGACAACGGAGACAAAATGTCGCCCGGTTCGTCCAATAAGGAGGCTAATAGAAGTACCGTACCAACTACAAGCACTGTCGATGCTAATCAAAGTGATAGCACACCAAAAACCACAACAACACCAACAACTTCAGGTAGAAATATCAGCAGTGAGGCGACGAATGAAAAGAGCGACACTGCGAGTTGTATGATAGAATATCCATGTCCGTTGCCGGAGAACTTATATGCGACGAGTGAAAAGAGCGATGGTGCGGGTTGTATGATAGAATATCCATATCCGTTGCAGGACAACTCATATGCAGACATATTAAAAGGACGCCAGCCGGCCGATCGCGCAAAAGGTAATTTAAGATTCGCATACTAAGTAGGTATTTCCGTTGGTTGGTGTGAACTTTTCGTTTAATATTTTCAAATTTTGTTTAAAAAAATTACTAAATGTTGTTTAAATGAAATTAACCACTTTAACTTTGATGTAATTCATATGAAAAATTCTCTGCATGGCAGTTTGTTCAATTTCAGAAAACCCTGCCGAATACCGTAAGGCCGTCATAAAAAGTGCATTTTTGGATGAGCATCATTTTCCGCCAGTGTCCTATGCAAGGCGCTTTTGGACACCAAAGCGTAGGAACGAAGGGGACCGTTTTGCCGCCGCTGCGAAAGCTTAAATTTAAATGTGTAAAGGAGTTTTTGATTGAGTTTGAGGCTTTTGTAAAGACAAAAACAAAAACAGCAGCGCTCAATAAAAAAATTAATCAACAATTAAATTAGCAAAATGTGAAACTTATCAATTAGCAGATAATTATTGTTTAAAAATGATGTTTTAAAATCTAATGCAAAAACAAAAAAATTTAAAAATTTAATGTTAGAAAATATAAATAGGGCATACATACATATACATGCACATATGCGAGTATTGATATTAGTTTTAACATTTTGATTCGCGTTCATTTCTGTAGCATACAAGCAAAGTAAATTATAAATTATAA
>JAYXIM010046868.1:0-36712 GCA_037575425.1 Anastrepha fraterculus | reverse complement strand
AATGATTGGAAACTATCTATCAAAGTGCGAAACAGGTTTTTTACTCAAAAATTCATTACTCAAAAACAACTCATTTTAGCTACTAGGCATTCAGCTTAATTGAAGTTTGAGGTGTCCTCTTGATTTGGAAAAAGTTATAAAAAACAAAAAAATACACTTTTTGAAATATTGAATTTCGAAAAAATTTCAATTTTTTTTCTTTTTTGCTAAATAAAAAATTTTCAACTACTTTTTTGCAATTGTTTCTACATAAAGTCGCTCGTGTAAGTAATTACGATCATTTTGAACCCAGAATTATTAAAATCGTTTCATTTTAAGTTATGGGCATTTAAAAAAATGTGTTTCTTATATAATTAAAAAAATCGAGTTTGAGCCGAAAAACAAAATTGCCGATAACTCTTGAAAAAAATTTTTTCGGGCGAACAAAAAAATACGTGTCTCATTATTTTGAGCAGAGAGCAACATATTTCAGTTACATCGAAATCGAAGAACATGACCCGAATAGCCCGGTTGAATTGAAATGGAAAGCATCAGCATCAGTTTGGGGTCGAGCTCTAACAAACACTTGCCCACGCACAGATTTTATACTTGTAACTTTGCAGGTAATCTCGTTAAAAAATCAAATGTATGATTAGCGGACGTGACGAAATAAAAGTGGTTTTTCCTTGTTAAAAGTTTCCACTATTTGTTTTATTTATTACTTCAGTGTAGGTTTACAAGTGGCACATATAGATTCCAATCCGATGCATGGTCAAAATACATATATATATGACACAAATTCATGGGAATAGTTAAGTTAAAAATATAAATAATTAAGTACCAGTTATAAAATAACATAAAATTATTCTATGGCTTACAACGACCATTTTCAATTTTTTACTACATTTTCAGAAAGGGGATAAACTTATTCCCTTTTTCCCCTTGCTTCCAAATTGCATCAATGGATTAAGTATATTAGCATCCGAAATCAGTTGTCAAACTTTACTTAACCTTGTATAATTGAATCATGAGAGAGACGAAGATGAATATAAAGCGTTAAAGCGTAACAACTCAAAATCTAAACATTTCCAGTACAGACGAAAAAACGTTTCCGTAAATATTAATAATTATACAAGGGAAAAAATATGTAATTGCACGAAAATTTCATTTAAAAAAAATATAACGGTTGTTTCATTCTTATTTGTTTAGTAGTTGCGCTAAAATAACAAATCGGTGCGATGGAGAATTCTTCGCACAACGATTGAATGTGACCTAAAAGTTGAGAAAAAGTAGTGCTAGCCTGCATTGGGTTAATTCCACTAAAAATATGCACTTATTTATGAATTTTTTTTTGGAAAGATGATTCATGTAAATTTATTTATCCAATTAGTATACTGTAGACTCATATTTCAAAAATATTTTCAAAAATTTTCACAAGAAAATATACAAAATTGAGCCGTTGACAGCAGATCTACGCAGACGTCTCGAAAAAAAAGCAAATTGCCGTGGACAGTTTTTCTCAGCATTGGATCATCTGAAATCAAAAATTCAAAGAGTTTTCATTAGATAATCAATTGTCCGAGGTAATTGTCGAGTTTTTATTAAAAACAAATTTTTTTTAATTTTTTTTTTTAACATTTGAAGTAGAAGTGCGATTTTTAGACGATAAATCGCACAATATTGTTTATTGTAAAATAAATAAAAATTGAAAAAAACAAAAAACCTCCCAGGGTTACCTCGGTAATTATGTAGAGAAAGTGTGTACAAAATTTCAGGAAGATCGGTCGAGTAGATTCAGAGAAAAAGTGTCCACCGACTTGAAAAACGTCGTTTTCCAGAAAATCGATTTAAAGTTCGACCATAGCAGGTAGCCGAGTCGGAGCGGCCAACGGTTATAATGCTCTAACTTTGTGAGTTTTGCACCGATTGACTTAAAATTTGAACACAACATTCTTGAGATTATGTACATTCATTTTCTCAAATAAACCAAAATCGATTTTTTTTTCCTAAAAACCCTATCCCCCCCTTAACGAGGTTTGCTACTACTCAATTTCAAAGAGGAAAGAAAGCATACATATGTATGTACATATGTACATATGTAAATGCCAAACGTACCCAAGAATGAGACGTACCATATTTAGCCACTTTACGCAACAAAGTGCCGACGGCGATGCAGTAAAGTGATGTTGCAAACTGTCACCGACGTAAACGCAGTCCACTGTCAGCTGTTACGATCAATCTAATGAGAGCCCCATGTAAATGAGAAATTACTTCCCTTCGGTATCGCAGATTTTATCGCAGGATTTTTGAAAATTCCCGTAGAACCGTGTCAGCTGATTGCTCTGTCACTGGTTTCCGAATACTACAAAACAAGTGTAACAAATAAGGAAGTTTTAAAGGAAAAATAAACTTTGATTTCAGATAGAGGGTAAAATTTCACAATAAGAGCCCAATAAAAAGTTAAATGAAACTGTTATAATTCAAAATTATGTTTTATTTCTACCAGTGGAAATAAAATATTCATAAAACTTCTGCAAAATTGGCTTACAATCAATTTTACAGAAACTGTTTTTTGCCTCTTCGGAGCATTTGGAGTTTTTCGAGTTGTGATAAAGTTTTCTGGTTTCTGATTGCTTTTGTCCAAAGTATGATACATACCCAGCAAGAAGAGTCCCGGCCACGTTACCGTCACCCATGACCGTTAAACGGTCACCGAACATTGCTCATTACACTCACTTTGTTAAGAGCGTTGAGAAAATCGTGCGAAAAATTTTGTGTACGTGTGATTTTCCATCACTTTTATACATATGGATTCGCTATCATATCTGTCCTTACCACACTCATGGTTTTTAGACCTTTATAAACGTAGCGACAATAAAAACAACTTTTAGCGCAATACTGATAGCATAGTGCGGTATCCGAGCGGATGGCAATGCGTCTTTCCAATCCAAAATCCTCGGCTCGAGTCACGAACGAGTCTTTTTTTATATTTGTTTTACTTTGTTTAAGTTTATTGGTTTTCTTTTACAAATTGACAACAAATATGACGACTACTATTAGTCAAGAACGAAGAAATTATTTTTTTACTAACCATTGCCTCAAGATATTCTTGTTGCCGCAGCTTTGTTTCAAATTCTTTAGCGGCAACTAACGTTTGCAATGGTAGTGTGGACGATATTTCCGCTTGCAATTCCTCAACTGATGAGAAAAATTAAAAAATTAAGTTTAAATTAACAATATAAATATAATATATATATGTATATGCATTTAAAATACCCTTGTCGCCAACTGGCTGCTGACCCTCAATGCCAATACTTTCTTTTCCGAACAAAAACTCCATATCTGTAATAAAAGCATAAAAAAACAGCAGTATCAAATTTCTTAATATTTTAAATGTTAAATCTAATAAAGTAGGTGTTTGCCTTTATGGCGTATGCAAAAGTATTTGTATGCAACGTCCTCTTTGGGTATTTTTATTACTTCATTACCTAATTGATCACCTAGTAGTATACCTAGTGCCGGAGAAGATTGTACCGGTTGGCCAAAATAGTTTTCCAATTTGCCAAAACTGTATCCTATCAAATACTCATCTATACCTATTATTTTGACAGGCCCAACTTTTCTGCTAAAACAGTAGGAATATTTTTCCTTTTTTGTGATCAATTTTGAACGCACCAATTTTTGAAATATTCTCGACATCATTTCCTTCTTCTAGCCTAAAATATATTTGCTCAAGAATTTTATTTGGTTTTTTAACAATTTTTTTTAAATATTGCATATAGTTTTCGACTTATACGCCGAAAAACTAGAGAGTTCCATACTGCCTAGCACAATCAACAATGCAACAATCCATGTACATTATAACTAACTAAATAGTCACCAAAGATTTGCCCAAACAAATAAGCAAACTCCTGCAAAATATTCTGTGCTACGACGTCTGCTTCAGTTTTTAATGATTTTTGGCTTGATAATAGCCGTATTTCAGTGTGCAATAGGAGGAAGAGAAAGTAAAAATCACTACCAATACAGTCTTTTAATACGAAAATTCCTATATACAATAAAAATTGTCTGTATTCCGTCGATTCCGAATTATTGATTTCATTGAAGTCCCTGCACACACGACTAAATTCTGTAAGAACATATTTTGACAAAAAATTATTTTTTTCATTAATTTTAATAGCATTAGCTCTCTTCATTAACAACTGAGTAAACTTTTTAGTTACACCAAGGTCGACTAGGTGCATTGGATCAAGTGAAAATTGCAACACCATTTTAAAACCTGATTTTTCTAAAATGCTTACGCAAGTTCTAAAAGTATAACTATAATGTGCCGGTTCTGCTCTATACTTAAAAGAAACATCAGAGCGTAGGTTATGAACTTTTTTCGAAAAGCAAATTCTTTTATTTACATAACTTCCTACTTGATCACACTTAGAGCAACTATTTCTACCATTGTGAGATTGTACACCTGTGACAAAGGCACGGGCAGGTGTATCACAGCAAAATAAACGGATATCAAACTCTTTTTTTATGGGATTTGATCCCACTTGAAGTCCGTTTCCTTTCAAATAAATTAGTTCCTCACAAAAATCGTTGAAGTAATCATTGACGTCCCACGGTTTTTCCGTTCCAGAAAAGCAAGCAATGGTAAAAGGGTACTCGTTTGGAAAGCCAACGATTGCTGCAAGGATGGGCCACAAAACTTTACTTGAACTGTTATACAACTTAAGCCCATCAATGTTTACTTCATCGTTAACGTGAAGAAAAGCATATGCGCCTATTTTAAAATGGTGTTGGATACCGCGATATAAAAATTCCCCACTTGGAATGGATTGAATCACAGCTTTTTTATTATTTGTTTTAAAAAGAGTTTTAGCCGATAGGGGCAAATCTTTGACGCCTATTATCCTAAGCACTTGAAGTAGATGTGTAACTACATTATGGGACACCCTATTTTCTATAGCCCATTTTTTTATTTCAAGCGCACTATCACATTCCACCGTATCATTTTCGGGAGCACTATCGCTAGTTTCACTTATGGACATAACTAACACATTGGAATAGTCTGCACTACTCTCCTCCAAAAAAATTTCACTACTACCACCTGCATCATCACAAAAACTAAGCATTCGCGAATATTGTTCCGCACTTGTCCGCCACTTGTCCGCCACTCTCTATTCTCGCAGCTCATTAAATTTGCAAATGTTTTTTTATTCATTATATGTACATACTTACCTCTTTTTTAATCAGCAAAACACAACAAAAATACCACAATACAATATTGTATAATAATTATATATAATTATAACTTTTAACTTTAATTATAACGTTTTAGACCGAAATTCGCGCACAATATAAATATCAATCAGCTTTTGACAATTTGATTCTTGCCTACTTTGATCTTTTTGATTTATGGCTTTGATAGCCACTTGTCGTTTTTTTTTGTTTTATTTCTAATGATGCAAAAATGAGAAAAAATATATGAATAAAGTTTGCGTACTGCTTACACATTTTCCAAAGGTGGCGTAGAACCAAAAAAAAGTCGATTTTCAAAGAAATACGAGTGCATATGTATGTGTTAAATTGATTGTAAGCCAATTTATTTTTGCAGAAGTTTTATGAATTTTATATTTACTCTGGTGGAAATAAAACATATTTTTGAATTATGACAGTTTTATTCAACTTTTTTATTTGGCTATTATTGCGAATTCTGGCCGCTTTATCTGAAATCAAAGTTTATTTTTCCTTTAAAACTTCCTTCCCAGCAAAACCTGCGTGACCGAAACTCTATCACAATTGCACTTTTTTGTATGTTACATACAGAAACTGTTTTTTGCCTCTCCTGAACATTTGGAGTTTCTCGAGTTGTGATTGCTTTTGTCCAAAGTATGATACATATGTACATATTTATGTACATATGTATGTATGCATATAAAATTCGATAAAATCTTAGATTGGAGCTTTTTTTAGAATTATGGTTTATGATATTTTCTGGAGTAAGTTTAGGCAGCCTGTTTAAGACCTCATTTCTTTTGAATGAAGAAAATATTATCTGCAGTATCACAGAAAAATCTTATTAACTCGCAGCAAATGATTTTTTTAAATTGATGTCGAAGTGTCTAAAATTTTGTCAGTGGTACTGTTGTAAAAAACATAGGAAATTTTTTAAAAACATATTTTTAAAATAGCCTAGCATAAAATATGCTTCCCGGATATTTCAATATTTTAGTTTATTGAATTTCTAATATTAGTCTTTCTACTCCAATTAAAATTAGAAAGATCATAATCGAGCAAAAAAGTACTCATAAATTGTATTGGATATTTTTCTTTCCACCAAAAAATCAACTAAAAAGTACAAAAACTTGATCTAATAACTAAAATGGCTTTTACTTAAACCACATTTTAATCTGAAAAGGAAATAATTATTAAATTTTCCATAGAAAAATCGAATGACTGATAGAGATGATTTTGCACGACACAAAAAAGTCATTTACTTTTTGAATTACATATATAAAACAAAATCATGCTTCGCCTAACTTTCACCCATAAAAATTTACTACTTGACTGCGGGAAGACCTAATTCCTTCACTATATCACTTAACTATACTTAAATCACATCCTACATTAAAATTTGAATTTATTCATTAACGTCGGGACGGCGCGAACGCCATTCCCGGCTACCAAAAATTACACGCACGAGTTATTCGCATTAGGAATAATCGCGAAGGTCAACTCAGCCGAAGTGCAATGGCCAAGCCTCGCTCCGGAGGAACCGCCTTCATGATCACGGTAACCTCTACGCCAGGTAAGTATGCTTTCCTTCGCTCACAACCAACTTCTTAAGCCATAACTCTCATAAAACATCTGAGAATAACAAACACGAAAAATTCGAAGTCAAACTGGTGAATGAAAATTTCGAATACAAATTCTGGCACAATTCTATTTTTAGTGGTTGATTTACTTGTATACACACAATTTCATGCATTGTGCTAGTCACACGCTCTGCTACAGGGCATAATGAAGAGGTAGTAGCGTATGTACGTTTACAGCGGCTACCTAAGCATATACGACAAAATAAGATTAACATTCAGTCGTGATTAGTGGCAAAACTGAGAGTATTTTATCGCTTTAAAAAGACATGTATGTATGTATGTATGTACATAGCTATGTATGTACAAAATCACATTTAAACTAATAAAGGCAGTAGAATTAAAACAACAAAAGAAATGTATTTTGTTCTTGCATTTGCTACCTAGAATTTCAACAAAATTTGACAGTTCAGAGTAACTTAAACAAAATTTGATAATTAGAGACCAAATGTGTAGGTAGAGAAAAATCAGAATTGCCCCTGCCTCTGCCACCTGATTAATGTGCCCAGCTTTGTTGTATATGTACATATGTAGATGTACATATGTATACTCGTATGTACATAAGTAGAGATACCCAATAAACATTGAAGTAACTGGCTTATTATTATAGGAGGCATAAATTGTAAATTGTAGTTAATATTCAATATAATTCAATAAACTAACCCATAATTAAAATACAAATGCCTTCTAAATGCAAGAAAGGTGTTCAACAATGGATTGCAATTCTAGTAAAGAACGATTAAAGTGACGTTTGTACATACATACATACATATGTACATATGTAAGTCAATGCAATGTGTTGTGAACGAAGGAAAAATTACCGCTCTACCTGAAACAACCACTTCCAATATGAAAAACTAACGAGACATTTCTTTTAGGTTTTGGCACAAAAGTTATTTCATTGTGGTGCAAAACTAATCGTCCGATTGTTGTACGAAATAAAAAAATAATAATTTTGAGTGATAGAAATCTTTATTTGGACCTCTAGCGCTCCGTTGCTTGTCTGTTTGTATACTGCAGCTGTTTAGTTCACAAGTGTCGACAGCAATCATACGACGCCATTTGCAGAAATTATGAGATTTTCCGTTAGGTGAGAAAAATATCATTTAACATTTTATTTTTTACTACCTGCATTTGCTCGGATTTCATTCAGAATTCAGACGTCATTTACATAAAAGAGACAGTATAAACTCCGACAAAATATTATATTTGCAGATACGTTGGCTGTAAAATATTCTTGTAAAAGAGCAGCAGACAAAAAAGGGCTCAGAATTTTAATGTGGCAGTGGTATTTAAAAGTTAGTAAAAACCCGATAGAATAAACAGTTTATTCATATTTTTCAGCAGCTGAGTATATCGAATTATAAGTTACTTTATGAATGTTCATTTTTTCTAGAATAATATGATTTATTATAGCTGAGTGCTAATTTTTTGGCATTAGTTCCTTCATGAGTTCCTCTTTACGATAGTGATTTTTGTCTAAAGAACCTTTAAAAAATATATGTACATATGTATGTACATACTTTAAAGACAATTCTGATACTTTTTGAGCATTGATGTAAAACTGAAAAATTTCCGACAAAGCAATTTTCGAAATAACTTAAAACAAAAATTTTGGAATTCTTCAGTTTTTTAAGTTCACCGAGAAGAGGATATAAAATATGTGTAACTACACACATAAAAATGTCATGAAAAATAAAACAAAAATAAATTAAAAAATAACGAAAGTAAAAAATAAAAACAAATAAAAACTTAAAAAAAATAACAAAAATAAAAATGAATCATAAAAATACCGTAAAAAAAAAATATGTAAGTTAAAAATATGTAAATATAAATTAATAAATTAAATATATAAATTACAAATTAAATATATAAATAAAAAATATCAATAGTTATTATAATAGAAGATAAATTCTAATAAAGTGGTATAAAATAAATAACGCTAAATAAATTAGATGCGCAACTAAGTTCCCGCTGTTTGTCAATAGACGCCGCCAGCAGTGTGTGCTAGTCGATTCTAACATAACCCAAACGTCATAAACAAAACTTAGACATGTGGTAAACAAACCGCTTCGACACATTAGTGATTTTGTTTCGGTATCATATAGTTTTGGTTTTGTGAAATTGTCTGATTTTGTGCCGAATAATCGTCAATTGCGAGAAGTGTTGATTTTTCTCTTCGATTCGAAAAAAAACGGCGGCTGAAGCGCATCGAGAGCTACAAAAAGTTTATGGAGATGCTGCTTTAAGTGACAGAACGTGCCGAGATTGGTTCCGTCGCTTCAAAGACGGTGATTTTAATGTTGACGACCGTCCGCGTGAAGGAAGGCCAAAAACCTGCGAAGACGCTGAATTGGAGGCATTGCTCAATGAGCATCCATGTCAAACTCAAAAAGAACTTGCTTTAGTATTAGGAGTTACCCGCCAACCCATTTCGCCAAGCGATTACAAGCTTTGGGAATGATTCAGAAACAGAGGATGTTGAACGTCCTTTTTTCGCCTGTGAACAACAGCCCCAGCGGCAAAAAAGGAAGGGTTTTCTTCATCGCATCGTGACGGGTGATGAAAAATGGATTCATTACAGCAATCCAAAGAAAAGGCAGTCATGTGGACTGCCCGGTCATGCTTCTACGTCGTCGCCTTGGCCGAATATTCACGCTGCGAAGTTTATGCTATGTATTTGGTGGGGAGAAGCGGCCGCAATACGCCGAGAGGCATGAAAAAGTGATGCTACAGCATGACAACGCTCGGCCTCACGTTGCCAAACCCGTTGAAACTTACATGTAAACACTGAAATGAGAAATCCTTCCCCACCCGCCATATTCTCCAGATATGGCGCCGTCCGAGTATCACCTGGTCCGATCGATGGCACATGGTCTAGCTGACCAGCAGTTCCATTCATATGAAGACATCAAAAAATGGCTTGATTCGTGGATAGCCTCAAAGGATGAACAGTTTTACCGCGACGGTATACGAGATCTACCAGAAAGATGGGAAAAAATAGTAGCCAGCGATGGGCAATACTTTCAATGATTCACTTGTAACCATTTTTTCCGAATAAAGTTGTATTTTCATAAAAAAACAGCGATAACTTAGTTGCGCATCTAATAAAATAAAATCAAGTGATTTAAAACAAAATAAAATAAATAAAAAAAATTAATTCAAAATAAAATAATAAAAGCATAAAAATAAGTTAACAGAAAATAATAACCAACAGCGAAACAAAATAAAAATAAAGTTAAAATAAAAAATTATAAATAAAAATTAAATTAATTAAAGTAGAATAAACCAAAATAGTTAAAAAAAAAAATAAACAAATAAAAATAAAGTAAAGAATAAATACAATAACAGTGAATATCAGTAATAGTCCAAATTAAAAAAAAAATTAAATAAAATAATCTAATATGCATCTACATTTTGGAGCACAAACAATTTTGCAAAGCTCGATTAATTTTTCCCTAAAATAAAAATTATAATCCACAAAAAAACTTTTTTTGAGAATAACTGGAAAATTATAAAAATTCGATCAAAAGTAATAAACATAAGCCTTATCACACGTTGCTATTTTTTATTATGGTATTTATAATACTTTCCTGTTATAAAGAGCATTAAAAGAATTAACAATTAAATATACTTATGTGGGTAAGTTGGGATTTGCAATAGTGGAGAGGTAGATAAATAATTCGTTTTTAATTACGATAAAATTTGATAAAACATTCCACTAATAAGCGCAAAAATTTCGAAAATCTCGAGAAGTTGCCATTCACATAAACTTCCTTTTCAAACTTCTGCATTACCAAAGCCAGCATATCCATTACGACTAACTTTACCGTTTTGAGTGCGCTCGATCAGCTGCATATCCGGCTGATCGCCATCTGGTTGCTGATCCTGATGATGGTGGTTGTGGTTGTGATTGTGGTTGTGGTTGTGATGCCTATGATGATGGTGGTGGTGATGGTGATGATGCGGTTGCGGTGCTGACTGCTCGACTGGCTGCTCTTCCACCTCCTCCTGCTGCTGCTGTTGTTCCTTCTCCTCTTCCTCATCCGACTGCTCATCTGAGATTGGTGTCGTCTGCTGAGCCACCTCGCGTACCATTTGCGTGCTCTTGCGAATTGTGGCATGATTGTGATTGTTGGGGTGGTGAGCGTGGCTTTTCAATGCTGGTTGCGCTTCTAAGTGTACGTTATTGACAGATGGTTCGGATCGTGCAGACTTCAGTGAAAACATGGAACTGATCTTACGTAGCTTATCATGCACAGACAACCTATCCTTCTCCTGATCGTGCTTGTCATTCGTGACACTTTTCGAGCTGTGCGAGAAGGAGTGGGCGTAGGATTTTGATGAGTGTTTAGAGCGCTTTGATGAGGTGGAGGAGGAAGCGGATGATTTAGTGGACTTGGAAGACTTGGACGAGGAGGATGAGGAGGAAGAACCGCCACTACTGGTCGATGCGATGTGTACTGGTTTAGTTTGTATCCAGAAGCGTAAGGCGAATAAGATTTCAGATTGGAAGGCCTCCGAGAGAGAGATCTGGGAGAGACAAAATGTGAGCAAATTTATAAAAACTTCGTTTACAACAAAAAAACAAATATTTATATACAATAGAAGAAAATTAAACATAAGGAAAAACAAAGTAAGTAAGTTAGGGTAACCTAAAATAAAATAAAGTTTTAAAAATTTAATAATAAAAAATTTAAAAAACTAAGTAATAATAAATAACTTTAAGTAAATAATTTTGGTAATTGAAGAAATATTTTTTAAATAATAATTTAAAATTAAAAAAATAAATTTTAATTTGTTAAAAAAAGAAAATAAATAAAGTAGAACAAAAAAAGCAACTCTGTAGTAATTAGTTAAAATAAGAGAAATATATAAAGAAAAAAATAAAATGAAGTAAAATAAAATAAAATGAAGAAATAAAAGATAAATTAAACCTCTCGGCCTTATGGCTAAGATCAAAGTGTGTTGAGTCAATTCACTCAACAGTATTATAATGGCGGATGAACCTGCGGGGGATTCTGGCGAGCGGCCGGGGTCACCAACAGAAATTGTCATTGAATTTCCTCTTCCCTCAGAATTCCGATGCCCAAAGTGTGGGGGTCCTCGCAAAGGACGAGGGGCCTATATCTACTCCTCGCACGGAGGGCTTGCTAAACACATAAAGTTTGACCATCCGGGTGAATATGTACTGGTCTTCCAATGTGGCGTTTGTGGCTAAAGAGGGGGGACAGCATATCCCGCCAAGGATGTGCGAACTCATCATGCCAAAAATCATGTCGCTAACCGGCCCGCTCTATCGACAGAAACGAGGGCACGTGGTCGTACCGGATCTGACAGGACAGCCAACAGTAGTAGCAATAGCACTATTACCGCATTAAGATCTAGCGCGAGAGCCAGAGTCAGCTCAGATAATTCCCTCATTAGCAGTAGAGTCACTCCCGACAGAAGTAACGGACCATCACCAGGAAACCCCCCACCAAGGACCACTCGGAGACCTCCATACCTTAGTTCCCAGCGTGATGACACTGGCGCCACGATCTCTCGACCCTCCGGCCGCACTATCACCACCAGAGCTACGGCGTCGACTACCTCCTCCACTACCAAAGGCCCTCCAACAACATCGAGGGAGACACACAATAAAACACCAACACAACCCAGGGCTTCTCACGCTGCAACACCCCGTACAAGGAACTCCAGGGCTCAAAGTACCCCACCGACATCTATGCTCCACAGAAAGCAAACTGCATTGCGTCCAAGGAACTCAAGTCGCTTGGTTACTGTCATCACTACCACTGCAGCGGGCCCTGTCACCAGAAGCAGGCGCCTCATGAGCCTCCCACCTGAGACAAGAGACGTTTTGCAGAAGTGAAAGGGGCTCACCAGAGCGAATACAGAGGGTACGAACAGCTCCCCACGGGAGTCGAGAGACACACCCATCCCGTTAGCACCCCAGCCAAGAATGCCATCAGAACCATCACAGCCGTCACCTCATTCACCAACAGATGGAAATAATGAAGGAAGCGAGCACCCACTATCAACCAGGGCGGCCTATCTACCCCCTTCCACCAGCATCACTACACTGACCACGGTAACAACTAGTGTCAGTACGTGCGGGAGACCGATCGTGACAGCAAGACTGATTGGTGAGGGACCACAGATAGTGTCCGCTACAAGGGTGAACCCAACGGCCACCCAACATCTCCTTAGCAGGATCCAAGAGGAAAGATGCACTCACCAGAAGGAAGTCCAACGCCCATCAACATCCCATGGGTATCGAATCGGGGGCGTCTCAGTGAAGTCGCGCTGAGGAAAAGGCGTGGAGGTGGCAGGAAACTGAGCCCATCAACATCGTCTTCGTCATCATCGCCGAGTCATTCTGTCGGGGCCCAAAGTGACGATTCAGTTTTTACTCGCAATCCGGTAACACACAGTCCTATGAATAATAACCCTAATAATATGAACGACAATGTAATTGATGTAAATAATAATAGTCATCAATCTTCGCAACTAGAGGCATTGCAAAATCCGGTACGACAGGCACCGCCCGCGATTGCCCCAAGCTTCTCAGCATCAGTACCTCGTGACCACTCTTTGCGCAACCCTCAAACTGCTCATACCGAACCCAACATTTTTCCTGGGTGGTGGAGGGTTGCTTCCGTTGGCGGACCTGGCAGACGTACTCACGGTAGCTCATGCGTTCAGGATGTTAACCTGTGCGGATGGGTCCGTGAGCGCGTTGGCGAGGGAGACGCTGTCGGACACGGTTCAGCGGAAGCTGAAAAGACCACCAGTGCAGCAGGACATCGCTGAATACCTCTCTGGCTCATTGGAGGGGGAGTTCTTTGGGCCCAGCACCGACAATTCCTCATTTTGGTCACGTGTCAGAGTGGCAACGAGACGCCAAGCTGCGAAGCTGGAGCTGAAATGAAGACACGATGGCGGCCGGGACGAACTATCGCTGGAGTGTAAGAGCTCTAGAGGCAGAACAGTCATCATCCCCCCAGAGGCCAGGACCCAGGTGATCAACCGGCTGAGAACGGCCATACAGGAGCATTACCTCGCGACGCTCCTCGCGAAGCCAGACCAGGGAAAAGTCTACGAGGTTTCATCTGGTGTAAGGGTCGCCAATCATTTTATGAGAAGCGGCAGTTACACCAGGTTTGCCGAGTGGCGTTTTGTCCACCGCGCCCGGCTCGACGTGCTCCCATTAAACGGGGCAAGAGTGGCAAAAGCTGTCAAACTGCCTGGCACCATGACCATCAACCAGACAGTTGCGGGAGTCTCTGGTGGGAATCTCTCAGCACTAAGGCCGGATATTGTCATCAGGAACGAGACCACGAGGTCCGTCACCATAGTGGACATAACCGTGCCATTCGAGAACCGACGGGAGAGTTTCGCAGAGGCGCGGGACGAGAAGATAAGGAAGTATACCCCGCTGGCTGTTGCGCTGCATTCACGAGGCTACAATGTGGAGGTAGAGGCGATCCTCGTTGGTGCCCTGGGCACCTGGGACCCACGCAACGAGCCGGTGCTGAGACGCTTGATGCGCCGTCTAGTTGTATCTGACACCATCCACTGGTCACGGGACATGTACGTGGAGCACGTCTCTGGGGTGAGACAATATTCTGCTCCTACGGTCTTGAAGCCCACTTTATCTGTTCTTATCAGCTTAACATCTGATAGATCCTCCATCGGAGGACAACAAATGTTAAACTGATTTTTGGAAATAGGCGGAGTGTTTTAGGGGCTTGCTCCACCTCTGCCACGGGTTGGCCCGGTATTGCAGTACCGCCGGGATTTCGGCCCAAATTATTGAATAAATACAAGAAGAAATATACTAATACATTTAGCTTTGGTGGGAAGAGACATAAATTTTTATATGAATACAAGTAGACGAAAATGGAAGAAATTTGTAAGTCTGTTTCTTCGGTCCGTTTGGGTATTTTTTTTGACAACATCGAAACCAAAGCATTTGTATCATATTTTATTTATCATAAGCCACTCGTATCATTTGTTGAAATTGAAAACATTGAGGATGAATAATAATAAAATGAAGAAAATAAAATATAAACTTTATAGCCAAGAATGATAGAAACAAGATTTGCGCCCATCAGAGCGTACGTGACGTCACGTTTGCTAAATTGTGCAGTATTGCCAACCATTTGCTCTTCGCAATAAATTTAGTGATTTTTTATACCGAAAATGCGACAATTTTTAAGTTTGGTGTTTGTTTCTTTTTGTTTTTAATTTAAGGCTAGCGAAACTTTAGGTTAAAAAAAAACTGTATTATTATACAAAAGAAGTTTAAAAAAGGCCACTCTGAGAAGATTTTAGTCCTAATGAAAATTTTTTTACTCCTATAAAATTTGATAATTTGAAAGTGCAAATTTAATTTTTGGCTCCATTTAAGGCTATGCAAAAATATTAAATGCCCCTCTCTCAACTCTTCTTAAGATTGAACACCTTTTTACACATTTTAAAAAGCCTTTGAATTTATTGAATGCGAATTAAAACCATAGAGGTGTAATCGTTTCTTCCGGTCATCAATCCTTAGTGAGACATAGAGCATCAAGAGGTGTATTCACAGTAAAAATAAGCAACAAAATACCAGAAAATACTAAAGAAACCATACTGACATTTTTACAAAAAGAGTACCTTATCTAGTTACATAACTTCAAATATAGCAAAAAAGTCGTTCCCTTAACAAAAGAATTTCGCTTAACAAAAAAATCTCATCAATTAAATTGTACATATGTAAGCATAACACATTTATTTAAAAAAAAACGCACATTCTACAGACAATTTGTTACGCATACAAAGTTCTTTAAGTAACACAATAAAAATTTCGTGTCTTAATATCTCATAAATTCTAAACAGAAATACATACTGGAAAATTACATTGCTTAGGAATCTCAAACAAATGCTAATACACTATACTAAAATTGTATTTATCCACAATCGGTTCGCAACCAAAAAGTCGCAAACCCTTCAAAAATTCATTTTAGACTCATTAGAGTGCTCCTCTCCACGGAAATCTTTAGTAAAAGGCGAAAGATTTATTCGACAACTGAAGAGAAGCCAGAGTAACTAACCACCTCAAACATTTACTATTACAATAAATATTTTCATAAAGCGGTTGCGAAGTATAACGCCAAAAGCCTAGTAAATGCTTGTTCGCACCCCAACAAAAGCATTGAGCTAGCCGCTTACACATTGTTGCTGTTCGTACTATTGTACAGCTGCAGTCAAAATATACATACATATGTATGTACATACGTGTAAATACCTGGTACACAGTTGTACAAAGTAATAGGAGTGTACATACATATGTAAAATATCGACAAGCCTTTATCGTTAGATGAGTGCAGATAAGTTTCATATTCTATTCGCCTCGATTGCAGAAACTGAAGCATTTTATATGAAAATATGACTGATACAATGCTTTTGGCACACAAATTTTGCTATTTCATGATCGCTGAATGGTTTGTTCATGGCTGGATGGAAGGTAGAATGATAAAGTATATGTATGTACATATGTAGTATTCTGTTAAAATGTTGCCAAAGTGAAATGCTTTTTCTGCCCATGCTTATGCATCAGAAAATAAGAAACAGAAGTAGCAAATATCGTTGAGAAACTGTGGAGTCTCTTAAGCCTCAATTTCAATGACGAAAGAAAACATAAGTATGTACATATGTATGTATGTAAATGCCAAACGTACCCAAGAATGAGACGTACCATATTTATATTATTATATTCGCCGACGGCGATGCAGTAAAGTGATGTTGCAAACTGTCACCGACGTAAACGCAGTCCACTGTCAGCTGTTACGATCAATCTAATGAGAGCCCCATGTAAATGAGAAATTACTTCCCTTCCGTATCGCAGATTTTATCGGAGGATTTTTGAAAATTCCCTTAGAACCGTGTCAGCTGATTGCTCTGTCACTGATTTCCAAATACGACAAAACAAGTGTAACAAATAAGGAAGTTTTAAAGGAAAAATAAACTTTGATTTCAAATAGAGGGGTAAAAATTCGCAATAAGAGCCCAATAAAAAGTTGAATGAAACTGTCATAATTCAAAATTATGTTTTATTTCTACCAGTGGAAATATAAAATTCATAAAACTTCTGCAAAATTGGCTTACAATCAATTTTACAGAAACTAAATATTTTTTGCCTCTCCTGAATATTTGAAGATTGCTTTTGTCCAAGGTATGATACATACCCAGCAAGAAGAGACCCGGCCACGTTACCGTCACCCATGACCGTTAAACGGTCACCGAACATTGCTCATTACACTCACTTTGTTAAGAGCGTTGGGAAAATCGTGCGAAAAATTTTGTGTACGTGTGATTTTCCATCACTTTTATACATATGGATTCGCTATCATTTCTGTCCTTACCACACTCATGGTTTTTAGACCTTTATAAACGTAGCAACAATAAAAACAACTTTTAGCGCAACACCAACAGCATAGTGCGATAGCCGAGCGGATACCAATGCGTCTTTCCAATCTAAAATCCTCGGTTCGAATCACAAAGAATTTTTTTTTATATTTATTTTACTTTGTTTAAGTTTATTGGTTTTCTTTTACAAATTGACGACAAATATGACGTATATAACATATATTTAACTCTATTAATATATTTACACTTATATTTTAGAAACTAGTGTTTTTGATTAGTAATTTATTTATTTACTAGTTATTAGTATACTTCTTTATATATATTATAATTATATTTAAAAAATTATATTAAAGCAAAATTAGTGTGAAAATAGTACAAACATTAATATTTGAAGGCAAAAGGTAAATACATTCATTGATTAATAATTAGTTAATTTAAAATTTTTTTTTAGTTATTATTAATAATTTATTTACATATAACTTTTATGTATATATTAAGTGTTAAATACTATTTTTTATTTATATTCCGCTGTCGATAATTTCGCTGCTTAAAACGGTGGTGACTAAGCGCAAGGAACTTACGAATGTTCTTCTCGTAAGTTGCTCGTCCGTATAGCTGAAAAATATCTGAAACAAGAAAACAGATACGATGTTATAGATGCGGTGTAATATGTTAATTTTTTTTTTTAATTTTTGTGAAAACTTTTAGAACTAGTTATTTACCATATTATAATTTGAATAACCAAAAACAAAAGAAAGTACAAATTTACCTACCACAAAGTATGTCCGAAACAATAGAAAATTGGGACAATGCTTCCTTGTTACCCCTACCATCCCAGTTGCAAAGCGACCAAATATCATGACTATCAATTTGACGAAACAAATCGTCAACAGTCGTTTTAGGACCCTTAAGTCTCTAAAGAAAAGTTTGCTAAAAATTAAAACAAAAACATCTATTAGTAAAGAACGAAGAAATTATTTTTTTTTACAACCATTGCCTCAAGATATTCTTGTTGCAGCAGCTTTGTTTCAAATTCTTTAGCGGCAGCTAACGTTTCCAATGGTAGTGTGGACGATATTTCCGTTTGCATTTCATCTACTTCTTCTCCAGTCATTTCGCAAACAGAATGATGAATCTTGCGGAGTAGGACCTTACATTCACGCACCGTCTTAAATTGAATAAGCTGCTCACTGGCTTCGATTTTCTGTAGTTATCAAAATAAGAATGTAAATAGTTTGATACGACAGTGGTACACCGCTAAATACGTACATTTTCATTAAATATGTTTTCCAAACTACTTCGTCGCTTGCCGAAATAAAAGAATTGGTCGACAACTACTTTCTGGTTTTCCAATATTTTTGCTTGGTTTTCTAAAACCGTTTTTAACAATTCCTCAACTGCTGGGAAAAATTAAAAATTAAAGTTTAAATTAACAATATAAATATAATATGTATATATATGCATTTAAAATGCTCTTGTCGCCAACTGTCTGCTGACCCTCAATGCCAATACTTTCTTCGCCGAACAAAAACTCCATATCTGTAATAATAGCATAAAAAAACAGCAGTATCAAATTTCTTAATACTTTAAATTTTAATCTAATTTTTAAAAACGTGGAAAAGGTGATGCAGAACTGGCATAAGTAGGTGTTTGCCTTCATGGGGTATGCAAAAGTATTTGTATGCAATGCCCTCTTTGGGTATTTTTATTACTTCATTACCTAATTGATCACCTAGTAGTATACCTAGTGCCGGAGAAGATTGTACCGGTTGGCCAAAATAGTTTTCCAATTTGCCAAAACTGTATCCTATCAAATACTCATCTATACCTATTATTTTGACAGGCCCAACTTTTCTGCTAAAACAGTAGGAATTTTTTCCTTTTTTGTGATCAATTTTGAAAGCACCAATTTTTGAAATATTCTCGACATCATTTCCTTCTTCTAGCCTAAAATATATTTGCTCAAGAATTTTACTTGGTTTTTTAACAATTTTCTTTAAATATTGCATATAGTTTTCGACTTATATGCCGAAAAACTAGAGAGTTCCATACTGCCTAGCACAATCAACAATGCAACAATCCATGCACATTATAACTAACTAAATAGTCACCAAAGATTTGCCCAAACAAATAAGCAAACTCCTGCAAAATATTCTGTGCTACGTCTGCTTCAGTTTTTAATGATTTTTGGCTTGATAATAGCCGTATTCCAGTGTGCAATAGGAGGAAGAGAAAGTAAAAATCACTACCAATACAGTCTTTTAATACGAAAATTCCTATATACAATAAAAATGATCTGTATTACGTCGATTCCCAATTATTGATTTCTTTGAAATCCCTGCACACACGACCAAATTCTGTAGGAACATATTTTGACAAAAAATAATTTTTTCATTAATTTTAGTAACATTAGCTCATTTCATTAACGGGCAGGTGTATCACAGCAAAATAAACGGATATCAAACTTTTCCTTTATGGCATTTGATCCCACTTGAAGTCCGTGTTCTTTCAAATAAATTACTTCCTCACAAAAATCTTTCAAGTAATCATTGACGTTCCACGGTTTTTCCGTCCCAGAAAAGCAAGCAATGGTAAAAGGGTACTCGTTTGGAAAGCCAACGATTGCTCCAAGAATGGGCCACACAACTTTACTTGAACTGTTATACAACTTAAGCCCATCAATGTTTACTTCATCGTTAACGTGAAGAAAAGCAAATGCGCCTATTTTAAAATGGTGTTGGATACCGCGATACAAAAATTCCCGACTTGGAATGGATTGAATCACAACGTTTTTTTAATTTGTTTTAAAAACAGTTTTAGCCGACAGGGGCAAATCTTTGACGCCTATTCTCCTAAGCACTTGAAGTAGATGTGTAACTACATTATGGGACACCCTATTTTCTATAGCCCATTTTTTTATTTCAAGCGCACTATCACATTCCACCGTATCATTTTCGGGAGCACTATCGCTAGTTTCACTTATGGACATTAGTGACACAGGTCTGAGCTACTTTCCTCCAAAAAAATTTCACTATTACCATCTGCATCATCACAAACACTAAGCATTCGCGAATATTGTTCCGCACTTGCGCTCCACTCTCTAATCTTGCAGCTCATTAAATTTGCGAATGTTTTTTTATTCATCATACTTACCTCTTTTTTAATCAGCAAAACACAACAAAAATACTACAATACAATATTGTATAATAATTATATATAATTATAACTTTTAACTTTAATTATAACGTTTTAGACCGAAATTCGCGCGCACAATATAAATATCAATTAGCTTTTGACAATTTGATCTCAGCCTACTTTGATCTTTTTGACTTATTGCTTTGATAGCCACTTGTCGTTTTTTTTTTTGTTTTTTTTCTAATGATGCAAAAATGAGAAAAAATATATGAATAAAGTTTGCTTACTGCTTACACATTTTCCAAAGGTGACGTAGAACCAAAAAAAAGTCGATACATACATACATATGTATGTGTTTGTAACATACAAAAATGTGGAATTGTGTTAGAGTTTCGGTCACGCACGTTTTGCTGGGAAGGAAGTTTTAAAGGGAAAATAAACTTTGATTTCAGATAAAGCGGCCAGAATTCGCAATAATAGTTGAATAAAACTGTCATAATTCAAAAATATGTTTTATTTCCACCAGAGTAAATATAAAATTCATAAAACTTCTGCAAAATTGGCTTACAATCAATTTTACAGAAACTGTTTTTTGCCTCTTCTGAACATTTGGAGTTTCTCGAGTTGTGATAAATTTTTCTTGTTGCTGATTGCTTTTGTCCAAAGTATAATACATACATACATTTATTTGATTATTATTATTTATATTTTCTGGAGTACGTTTAGGCAGCCTGTTTAAAACCTCATTTCTTTTGAATGAAGAAAATATTATCTGCAGTATCACAGAAAAATCTTATTTACTCGCAGCAAATGATTTTTTTAAATTGATGTCGAAGTGTCTAAAATTTTGTCCGTGGTACTGTTGTAAAAAACATAGGAAATTTTTTAAAAACATATTTTTAAAATAGCCTAGCATAAAATATGCTTCCCGGGCATTTCAATATTTTAGTTTATTGAATTTCTAATATTAGTCTTTCTACTTCAATGAAAATTAGAAAGATCATAATCGAGCAATAAAGTGCTCATAAATTGTATTGAATTTTTTTTCCACCAAAAAATCTACTAAAAAAGTACAAAATTTGATCCACAGTAATAACTAAATGGCCCTTACTTAAACAACATTTTAATCCGAAAATAGAAATAATTATTTAATTTTCCATAGAAAAATCGAATGACTGATAGAGATGATTTTACACGACACAACAAAGTCATTTACTTTTTGAATTATAACAACAATCATGCTTCTCCTAACTTTCAACCATAAAAAATTTACTGCTGAAAGTGGGAAGACTTAAATCCTTCACTATATCACTTAAATAAATATAATACCACCACACTTTAAATTTATTCTTTAACGTCGGGACGGCGCGAACGCCATTCCCGGCTACCAAAAATTACACGCACGAGTTATTCGCATTAGGAATAATCGCGAAGGTCAACTCAGCCGAAGTGCAATGGCCAAGCCTCGCTCCGGAGGAACCGCCTTCATGATCACGGTAACCTCTACGCCAGGTAAGTATGCTTTCTTGCGCTCACAACCAACTTCTTAAGCCATAACTCTCATAAAACATCTGAGAATAACAAATACGAAAACTTCGAAGTCAAACTAGTGAATGAAAATTTCGAATACAAATTCTGGCACAATTCTATTTTTAGTGGTTGATTTACTTGTATACACACAATTTCATGCATTGTGCTAGTCACACGCTCTGCTACAGGGCATAATGAAGAGATAGTAGCGTACGTTTACAGCGGCTACCTAGCATATACGACAAAATAAGATTAACATTCAGTCGTGATTAGTGACAAACCTGAGAGTATGTTATGGCTTTAAAAAGACATGTGTATGTATGTATGTACATAGCTATGTACATACATATGTACAAAATCACATTTAAACTAATAAAGGCAGTAGAATTAAAACAACAAAAGAAATGTATTTTGTTCTTGCATTTGCTACCTAGATTGTCAAAGTCTAAATATAAAAAAAATTTGACAGTTCAGAGTAACTTAAACTAAATTTGATAATTAGAGACTAAATAAGTAGAGAAAAATCAGAATTGCCCCTGCTTCTGCCACGTTATTAATGTGCCTAGCTTTGTTGTATGTATGTATGTATGTATACTCGTATGTCAGTAGAGATACCCAATAATCATTGAAGTAAACTGGTTTATTATAGTAGCCATAAATTTTAAATTGTAGTTAATATTCAATATAATTTAGTAAGCTAACCCATAATTAAAATAAAAATGTCTTCTAAACAAGAAAGGTGTTCGACAATGGATTGCAATTCTAGTAAAGAACGTTAAAAGTGACATATGTACATATGTATGTACATATATACATATGTAAGACAATGAAATATGTATGTATGTACATACATACGTGTGTTGTGAACGAAGGAAAAATTACCGCAACAACAACTTCCAATATAAAAAACTAACGATACATACATACATATGTACATATCTTTTATGTTTTTGCATTTAAGTTATTTCACTGTTCGTACATTTAATCGGCAAAATCTTTTTAAATGAATTGCAAATTTTGCAAAATCTTTCTGGTGCAAGAAAAATTTCAACTTTTCATTTATTAAAAAAAAAAGAAATATTTCATATTTCTAGAAACATACATACATATGTACATATGTACATATAAGAAAATTAGTTATAATAAAAAATCTATATATTTTGCGTGACATCAAAGTTCGTGTAAAGTTAAATTTTCCCGTCAGTTGGAAAGAAAATACTAAATTCATAAAAATACTATAAAAAATATTTGGGATATATGAATATTATTAGGTTCGCCACTAAGTTCTCGCTGTTTTATTGATGAAAATACGTTATTCTGAAAAAATGGTTACAAGTGACTCATACTTTTGCCCATCTTTGTGGTAGATCTCGTATACCGTCGCGGTAAAACTGTTCATCTTTTGAGGCTATCCACGGATCAAGCCATTGTTTGATGTCTTCATATTAATGGAACTGCTAGACCATGTGCCATCGATCGGACCAGGTGATAATCGGACGGCGCCATATCTGGAGAATATGGCGGGTGGGGTAGGATTTCCCATTTCAGTGTTTCCAGGTAGGTTTTAATGGGTTTCATAACGCGAGGCCGAGCGTTTTCATGCTGTAGAATCACTTTTTCATGCCTCTCCACGTATTGCGGCTGCTTTTCGCGCAGTGCTCGGCTCAATCGCATCAATTGAAGTCGATATCGATTCCCAGTGGTGGTTTCGCTTGGTTTTAACAGTTCATAATAATAAATAACACCAACTTGGTCCCACCTAATACATGGCATAACCTTCGCAGCGAGAATATTCGGCCGAGGCGAAACAACGTGCCGAGATTGGTTCCTTCGCTTCAAAGACGGTGATTTTAATATTGACGACCGTCCACGTGAAGGAAGGCCAAAAACCTTCGAAGACGCTGAATTCGAGGCATTGCTCAATGAGGATCCGTGCCAACGCAAGAAGAGCTTGCTTCAGTATTAGAGTTACCCGCCATTTGGCCATTTTGCCAAGCGATTACATGCTTTGGAAATGATTCAGAAACAGGGTGACTTGGGTTCCTTGATGAGTTAAAACCAAGGGATGTTGAACGTCGTTTTTTCGACGTTTCGCCTGTGAACAACTGCTCCAGTGGCAAAAAAGGAAGGGTTTTCTTCATCGCATCGTGACGGGTGATGAAAAATGGATTCTTCACAGCAATCTAAAGAAAATAATGTCATGGGAACTGCCCGGTCATGCTTCTACGTCGTCGCCTCGGCCGAATATTCACGATGCGAAAGTTGTGCTATGTATTTCGTGGGACCAAGTTGGTGTTATTTATTATTATGAACTGTTAAAACCAAGCGAAACCATCACTGGGGATTGGTATCGACTTCAATTGATGCGATTGAGCCGAGCACTGCGCGAGAAGCGGCCGCAATACGCGGAGAGGCATGAAAAAGTGATTGTACAGCATGACAATGCTCGGTCTCACGTTGAAAACCCATTAAACCTAGCTGGAAATACTGAAATGGGAAAGTTCAAATAAAAAATTATAAATACAATTAAGTAAAATAGAATAAACCAAAATAATTAAAAAATTAAAAATTAACAAAAAAAAATAAATAAAGTAAAAAACAAATACAATAACAGTGAAGCAAAAAAAAAAAATTCTTACAAATAAAAAAAATTAAAATTTAAATAAAATACAATCATACGCATCTACATTTTGAAGCACAAACAGTTTTGCAAAGCTCAATTAATTTTTCCCTAAAATAAAAATTTTAATCCAGAAAACAACTGTTTTTTCGGAATGTCTGGAAAATTATAAAAAATCGTTCCAAAGTAATAAACACAAGTCTTATCACACGTTGCTATTTTTTATTATGGTATTTATAATACTTTCCTGTTATAACAAGCATTAAGAGAATTAACAATTAAATATACTTATGTGGGTAAGTTGGGATTTGCAATAGTGGAGAGGTAGATAAATAATTCATTTTTAATTACGATAAAATTTGATAAAACATTCTACTAATAAGCGCAAAAATTTCGAAAATCTCGAGAAGTTGCCATTCACATAAACTTCCTTTTCAAACTTCTGCATTACCAAAGCCAGCATATCCATTACGACCAACTTTTCCGTTTTGAGTGCGCTCGATCAGCTGCATATCCGGCTGATCGCCATCTGGTTGCTGATCCTGATGATGGTGGTTGTGATTGTGATTGTGGTTGTGATGTCTGTGATGATGGTGGTGGTGATGGTGATGATGCGGTTGCGGTGCTGACTGTTCGACTGGTTGCTCTTCCACCTCCTCCTGCTGCTGCTGTTGTTCCTTCTCCTCTTCCTCATCCGACTGCTCATCTGATATTGGTGTCGTCTGCTGAGCCACCTCGCGTACCATTTGCGTGCTCTTGCGAATTGTGGCATGATTGTGATTGTTGGGGTGGTGAGCGTGGCTTTTCAATGCTGGTTGCGCTTCTAAGTGTACGTTATTGACAGATGGTTCGGATCGTGCAGACTTCAGTGAAAACATAGAGCTGATCTTACGTAGCTTATCATGCACAGACAACCTATCCTTCTCCTGATCGTGCTTGTCATTCGTGACACTTTTCGAGCTGTGCGAGAAGGAGTGGGCGTAGGATTTTGATGAGTGTTTAGAGCGCTTTGATGAGGTGGAGGAGGAAGCGGATGATTTAGTGGACTTGGAAGACTTGGACGAGGAGGATGAGGAGGAGGAAGAACCGCCACTACTGGTCGATGCGATGTGTACTGGTTTAGTTTGTATCCAGAAGCGTAAGGCGAATAAGAGTTCAGATTGGAAGGCCTCCGACAGAGAGATCTGGGAGAGACAAAATGTGTGCAAATTTATAAAAACTTCGTTAACAACAAAAAAACCAATATTTATATAGAAGAAAACTAAACATAAGGAAAAACAAAGTAAGTAAGTAAGGTTAGGTTATCCTTTAAATAAAGTAATACAAATTTAATAATAAAAATGTTAAATAAATAAATAAACTAATTAAATAAATAAAGGGCGGAAAATAAATAAAAATAATAATTAAATTAAATACAAACAAAAAAAGGTAAAAATAAAATAAAGGTAAAAAAAGAAAGATACAGAATAATAATATTATCTAATATAACATATATCTAATATAATATAAAGTTAAATAAATAAAAAAAACATAGGTACAAATAAAATTAAAATTTAGTTGAGTAAAATAATATAAAATAAAATAAGACAAAAGAGATAAATATAAATAAAATAACAAAAACTGAAATAATAATAAAAATATAGTAAAGTACAACAACATACACAAAAAAAATTTAAAAACAAATTAAGTAATAAAATAATAAATAAATATTAAATAAAGTTAATTTAAATTAAATAAAAATGATAGAAAAACTAAAATGGTAAAGTTTTCAAACAAAAAAAAGGTAATAATAACATGAAGTATAATAAAATAAAAAACTAAAAATATATATAAAAAATATAAATTAAATTCGAAATCAATAGCGAAGAAATTAATGAAAAACGTTAGAAAAAAAATAAAATATAAATTGAATTATATATAAAATAAGATAAGTAAGTAAACATAATAATTTACAGTAAAACAAAATTCAATTAAAATTAAAATTAAGTGGAGCAAAATAGTATAATATAAAATAAGATAAAAAATATAAATTTAAATAAAATTAAAAACTGAAAAAACGAAGTATCGGAAACTAAAATTAATAAGAGCGCTTAAAAACAAATACATAATAAATGTTAAATAAAAAAAAAATAATAATAATAAAGTTAAATAAAATTACATAAAAATTTAATAATAATAATTATAATATAAGGCAATATTTAAAAATTGGAATAAAATAAAAAAAAGTTATGCAACATAAAATAAAAACAAAAGAGAAAATAATTGAAAAACAAGAATGAAAGTAAAAGCGTTAATGCAAATAAAATTTAAAAATAAGGAAAAGTAAAATAAAATTACTTCAAATGAAAATTCGAAATTAAAAATATGAATAAAAAACGAAGTAAATACAAACAAAAAAAATTGTGTAGAAAAAAATGGTAAAAATTTCTAGAAGAAAATGAAGTATAATAAAATGAAAAATATATAAATAAAAAAAATTAAATTAAATTTCATTTAAAATTAATAAAAAATAAATAAAAATAAGGTAAAGTAAAATAAAATTACTTAAAATAAAATAAAAACAAATTTAAAAATATGAAAAAAACAAAGTAAATATCATACAAACACAAAAAAAAATGGAAAAAATGTTAAAAATTTCAAGAAGAAAATGAAGTATAATAAAACCAAAAATACTATATAAATAAAAAAAACTTAAACTAAATTAAATTTAAAATTAATAAAAAAAAGAATGAAAGTAAAAGCGTTAATACAAATGAAAATTATTTAAGAAAAATAAAGTAAAGTAAAATAAAATAACTTAAAAAAAAATAAATATAAAATTAAAAATATGAATAAAAACAAAAAAAAATGGCCAAGAAAAAAAATGTTAAAAATTTCATGAAGAAAATGAAATGACACAAAGTAAAATAAAATTAAAAATATATAAATAAAAAAGAAAAAAAAAATTAAATTTAAAACCAATTGCGAAGAAATTAATGTAAAATTAGAAAACAAATCCCTATCCACATAATAAATTCTAATAAAACAAAAACACTAATTAAATTAAACTTAAGTTGCAAATGGGAATTTAAATTAAATAACATAAAATGAAAACTTAAACAAAACGATGTAAAAAAATTAATAAAAAAAAACAATTAAAAAAAGCAAAATTACGTAACACAAAATAAGATTAAAAATATAAATTTAAATAAATCAACAAAAAATAAAAACTTAAACGAACCGAAGTCAAGAAAACTGAAATTAATAAAAACAATGAAAAAACAAATACATGAAAAAAATAATTAAGTAAAAAAACTAAATAAAATAAAGTTACATAAAACAAATAATAATAATTTAATAAAATGGAATAAAATTAAATAATATGAAAAAAAATAAAACAATAAAAAAGTAAAAAAACAAGAAAAGAGAGAATATCAGTAAAACAAAGTCGATAAATTATAAAATAAATAAATTACAAAGTATTAAATAAAAAAAGTTTAATAAATGGAAATGGAAATAAAATAAACACAAAAGAAAAGAAAAAATAAAAACGAAATTTAATTAAAAATATATATATAAAAAAAGTATGAATAAACTTATCAATTTTTTATTCATTAATTTTATTTAATTTAAAAATAATTAGGAAGATATTAATAAAAAAAAAGTTAGAAATACAATTAAAAATATATGTATATAAATAAAAAAAAATTATTTGAATTTATTTAAATTTAATTCATTTAATTAAAGTAAGAAACCCAAAAAATATATAAATAAAAAAATTAATAAATGAATAAATTTAATTTAAAAATAATTAGCAAAAAATGAATAATAAGAAAGAGATTTAAGTAATAAATTATACC
Organism: Anastrepha fraterculus; assembly: GCA_037575425.1. NCBI lineage: Eukaryota > Metazoa > Arthropoda > Insecta > Diptera > Tephritidae > Anastrepha > Anastrepha fraterculus. The sequence continues at coordinate 8,330 of JAYXIM010046868.1, read as the reverse complement.
TATAAATAAAAAAAAATATTTTTTTAAATTTAAGTAAATTAAACACAAAAAAAAAATGAAATCAAATTTAAAACCAATTAGTAAGAAATTAATAAAAAAAGTTAAAAATATAGGTAAAAAGAAAAACTAAAAAAGAATTAAATCAAATTTAAAAACAATTAGGACAAAATAATTAAGAATAAATAATCATAAGTAAAAATATATTAGGTGCGCAACTAAGTTCCCGCTGTTTGTCAATAGACGCCGCCAGCAGTGTGTGCTGGTCGATTCTAACATAACCCAAACGTCATAAACCAAGCTTAGACATATGGTAAACAAACCGCTTCGACAAATTAGTGATTTTGTTTTGGTATCATAAGCTTTTGGTTTTGTGAAAATGTCTGATTTTGTGCCGAATAATCGTCATTTGCGGGAAGTTTTGATTTTCCTCTTACATTCGAAAAAACGGCGGCTGAAGCGCATCGAGAGCTACAAAAAGTTTATGGAGATGCTGCTTTAACTGAAACAACGTGCTGATATTGGTTCCGTCGCTTCAAAGACGGTGATTTTAATGTTGACGACCGTCCGCGTGAAGGAAGGCCCAAAACGGCCTTCGAATTGGAGGCATTGCTCAATGAGGATTCGTGCCAACGCAAGAAGAGCTTGCTACAGTATTAGGAGTTACCCGCCAATCCATTTCTAAGCGACTGCATGCTTTGGGAATGATTCAGAAACAGAGGATGTTGAACGTCCTTTTTTCGCCTGTGAACAACTGCTCCAGTGGCAAAAAAGGAAGGGCTTTCTTCATCGCATCGTGACGGGTGATGAAAAATGGATTCATTACAGCAATCCAAAGAAAATGAAGCCATGGGGACTGCCTGATCATGCTTCTACGTCGTCGCCTCGGCCGAATATTCACGCTGCGAAGGTTATACTATGTATTTGGTGGGACCAAGTTGGTGGTATTTATTATTATGAACTGTTAAAACCAAGCGAAACCATCACTGGGTCGATCGGTATCGATTTCAATTGACGCGATTGAGCCCAGGACTGCGCGAGAAGCGGCCGCAATACGCCGAGAGGCATGAAAAAGTGATGCTACAGCATGACAACGCTCAGCCTCACGTTGCCAACCGTTAAAACCTATCTGGAAACACTGAAATGGGAAATAATACCCCACCCGCTAAACTCTGATGTTCCGATCGATCGCACATGGTCTAGCCCTGCTGGTCACATGAAGGCTTCAAAAAATGGCTTGATCTGTGGATAGCCTCAAAAGATGAACAGTTTTACCGCGACGTTATATGAGATCTACCAGAAAGATGGGAAAAAGTAGTAGTCAGCGATGGCCAATACTATAAATGATTCACTTGTAACCATTTTTTCAGAATAAAGTTGTATCTTCATCAAAAAAACAGCGAGAACTTAGTTGCGCACCTAATATAAATACAAAGTAAATTAAAACAAAAAAATAATTAAATAAAGTTTAAAAACATTTAGGAAGACATTCATTAAAAAAGTTAGAATTTAAGTCAAAATGTTCAAATACACAAAAATTAGTAAATTTATTTAAATTAAATTTAATTTGAAAACAATTAAGAAGATATTAATTAAAAAAGTAAAACAATGAATATAAAATATTTATATCTAAAACAATTTATTTAGAAAACAAAAACCATTTCCTCAGTCGTATGGCATACAGTAAAATAAAATCAAAAAAATATAAATAAAAATAAAACTACGTAAAAATAACATAACATTAGAAAAAATATATAAAAAATAAATAAATTTAAATTAAATAACTAAAAATAAAATAAAGTAAAAAAAACTAAAATAAAAAGCAACAAAAAGAACACAAAATATAAATAAAAAATTTCATTAACTGAAAAATAAAAAGTTAGTGCTAGTAACAATAATAATATTAATACATGATCAAATTGAATAAAGAGAGGAATAAAAAAAACAAATAAAAATAGAAATAAGGTAAAATAAAAATAACAAGAAAACAGTAAAACAAAAAAAAAACGTTACTAAAAATTAAAGAAAAAGATTTATATAAAATAAAGTTAAGTAAGATAACTTAAAGTAAAATAAAACAAATACAAAACAAGATAATAAAAAATAAAGAAAATAAAATGTTAAAAACATCAAAAACAGAAAAAATTGAGTAGCATAGAGTAAATCCAACATAAAAAATTAATAGAAATAAAAAAATAAAATTATGTAAAAAAAAATAATATAAAAAAAAGTATTTAAATAAATGAAAATAGAAATAAGAAATAAATAAACAAATAATTGGCGCGCACACTTCTGTTAGGTGCTTGGCGAGCTCCTCCTCCTATTGGTGGTGAGCGTCTCGATGTTGTTTCACAAATGGAGGGACCTACTGTTTTAAGCGGATGCCGAACGGCAATTGGGTTTTTACGAGGAAATAAAGCAAAATAAAATAAACTAAGATAAAAAAAATACAAAATAAAGTAATGAAAGGAATAAAAGTTAAATAAAAAAAGATAAACAATAACTTAAAATAGCAATAAAAAATAATAAAAAATAAAATAAAAAAAAATAAAAAATAACCTAAAATACCAATAAAAATAAATAAAAATAAAAAATGAAACTAGTAATATATAATTAAAATTAAAAGCGATTAAGAAAAACTTAATTAAAAAAGTTGGGAAAAAGATAAAAATCAATTTAGTTATACCTAAAATAATTTGTTTAATACCTTTTCTTCAATCGCTACCGCTTTAATGTTCCACAAAAACTCACACATCCCAATAAGAATAGCAGTGAGTAGACCAATGCCCAGCACCAAGAATACACCACCCACATTCTCCAAATCCAATTCGGGAGTGTCATCACTGCTGCTCTCCGTTTGCGAACACGAACCGCCGCCATGCATCTCCTTCCACCATTTGCGCTTCAATTCGGACAGCGTACCCGATTCACCAAGCTTCAACACAGCGCCGCTGATCTGCTTGCGATATGGGGAATCTACGCACGAATATACCATATTTCGAATCATTAAAACTTCAAGCATCGGTATCAATCAAGATACTCACTAAACGGCATTGCAATGCCATATGTTTTATAGTCCAACCAACCGCCCACTTGCATTAGAGCACAATCACGTTCAATTATATACTCCAGTGTAGTCGATTCCATTAGAAAAGCATAGAGTCCCTTGCCCTTGAGTACGCGCTCCTTGCCTTCGTCATTATTTTTGGTAAATACCGAAGGACGAGCTGTTTCCATGGCAGTCCACATGCGTTGATAGGTGGTGAAATTGGAGTCCTGATTGTGGGGGAAAAACAATAAAATGAGTGAAAGTTCTAGTTAAAAGTGAAAGCTCTAAAGCTAACGCTTTCAAAGCAATGTGCTCACCCGAAAAAAACCCATTGTGCTGCCGCCCAATAAAGTGCCATATTTAATTTTACTTTGCGTCGCCAAATCTTCAGCGCTCTTAATCGAACTTTCCATCTATAAAAAGAAAATAGAACTTTGAATGTTGTTCGCAGAAACGACTTTATGTAGAAACGTCACCCTCGACATTGTCAAAAAGGCAGCCAAGTTAGCGGTATAGGAGTTCAACATCATCAAGGCAAAGAACCACCACATGCCGGTAACGAGGCGTGTCGAAGCAGCTCTGTGAAGAAAAGATAAAGTAGGTTTCATGAGTTGGGTAGAGCTTGAATGAAGCTCTCTCTCTCTGCTCTTCTACTCACTTAGGCAATATATCACATCCCTGACCCATGATGGAGCCGACTGCTAACCATGTCGTATTCGACATGCACCAAGGATTTTCCACCTCTTCTGGCTCCTTGCAGGGATGTGGATTCTCCCAGTCTGCGGGGGCCATGCGTGATAGACCGAAAATCAATAGCGACACACCCAAATAAGCGGTGGCCATATAAACCCATACATCCAAAGAAAATGGTGAGAGGAAAGAGAATAGATCCGGCGGTTGCTGCTCGGGCTTAGCATATAGGATACTAATGCCCAGTGTCATGAAGGGTGGTGTGAAGTCGACAGCTTGGCGACGCGCTGAGGTCATGGTCAGATCGCAAATGCCCAGATCGGCATTCTAGCAAATAAAGAAGAAGGTTAATAAACATTTTCGCAATTAGGGCTCATTGCCTGGTACTTACGCCATCCAAAAGCTGCTTCACCAGTCCATCCCAGCTTTGTGTTAGTTTATTAAAACTACCGTATTTACCATCTGGCGCTAACACGAATTCATACTTGAAATTCAGCAGTCTGGCTATGGCATCAATCAAGTCCATTGAGTAACCTTCATAACGCGCATTGCCCTGAAGTATTTCGCCATCTTTTGGCTCTCTGCAAGTGATAAACTTTAGCTGTAAATATTTATTTGCCAAAAAAGTTCCTACTCTTACCGATCCAACAAGAAAGGCGCACCAATACGCGACGTGATTATGAAAGTTTTATTCGAAAGCTTCTCACCTACACGCTTCTCACTGGCATCCTCTTTTTCAACTGAATCTAAGCCATTTACCGGATCCCAAGTAGATAATTCCAGAAAGCCATTGGGTGTGAATTCCATAAAGCGTAGAGTAAAGAAGTTTCGTTCGCCGTGCTGGTTGAAACCGATGCGACCTGTGGCGCCTTCCAGGGGACGCTAAAGGAAAACGGTAAAGAGGAGTTGCAGTTATTAAGATTTATAAAAAAAAGGAAAAGATCTATGCTAGGTTCATTTTAAGGGACGAGAGAGAGAGAGCGAAAAAGAACGTTTAGTACGACACGAGATCGAATTTGTAGGGAGCGTTGGATGTATTCACTTAGTAAGCATTGGACCCAGCACTCCCTTCGTTAAGCAAACGAACTAATGTTCGTCATACACGAATTAACAATGATCCCCTACAACCACTGAGGCAGTGGGGACGATATACAATATTTGTAGGCTTTCTTAGGACACTCTCCTTCATCCAGATCTTCCAGAAGCTCGTCGTCCAGGTACTTCTTAGTTATTCAGCAGTAGAGTTTGCTTTTCCAGTCTGGGTTTAGATAAGGATGAGATAGCTGGGCTCAAAGTGTACAATTCGGCTCTTCTCCTACATAGTGTGGGTCAGTCAAACTGTATTTTCCTGACAGTTTCTGCATCCTCTTCGCCAAAATAGGTTTCCAAAAAGCCATTGTACGCCATTCTGTTGTCTCCGGATTAGAATATGACCTGAGACTAATCTGCATGGCTATGACTATTTCTGTTCTATTTAGAAAGTGCCACATGAATGTGTTTCGCCGTCGTTCATGATTATTTGAGGAAACCTTCCATAATTCTCTGTATGTAGAAAGAGACTGGCATGTCTAATGCCGTCTAGGTGGTCAAGAGTGGTACTGAAGTACGCTTTCTCGCAAGTTCGTCTGCTTCTCGCTACCTGGATTACTACATTGCACCAGCTACCACACCAGACAAAAAGCGAAATGCTCTGTTAACGAATCTGCTGCAGTAAACAGTACCGAGTTTCCGATTCGGTAAAAAGACAGAGAGTCAGCCTGACTAAAATGGTATTAAATGGCTCGAAGAGGTCTTTCTCAATTCTGACCGAGCTGATATTGCTGCTGGTATTGCATTAGTTTTGCGTGTTATTGTGTTAGTTCTGTACGAGAAGGTGGTGTGTGTCGATTCTCCTTTCATGAGTCGTTTCCAAAACTTCGCGTATTGTGAATATCTGGTCGATGGTGGATTTTTCCGGTCTAAAACCACACTGATAAGGTCCAATCACTTGGTTGACGGTAGGTTTCAGCCTTTCACACACTGCCCTCGCTAGAGCCTTATATGCGCTATTTTTAAACTAATTACGCGGTAGTTTGCACAGCTTGTAGGAGCACCCTTCTAAGGGTTGGACAGAGTACACTTAATTTCCAATCGATAGCCATGAATTCATCCGACCATATTTTGCATACAAGCTGATGCATGCATCTTATCAGCTTCTAGCTCAGACGGCAGTCCGTCGACTCACGCGGTTTGTTCTTTACACCCGTAATCGCTATTCGCATCTCATCATGGTCGGGTAGCTTATAAATAAAGATTGAGAGATTGGGATTTTCACATTCTCAGTGACATCCGCAGTTGTGAGAAGTGGATTACGTGGGGTTTTGGATAATATTTAATCCCATGTCGATGGGTCGTTCGTGTCGGGCGAATTCGTTGAGAAATCATGATTTTTTTATGAAACTACTGCACGGTGTGACAAAATATTATTAAAATAAAAAATTTTGAAAAAATCTCTTCGGATACAGTTTAGTTTAAGCTTAGTAGATACCTTATGCATTTTTTCTAATTTTCTGTTGGCGTTATATAGTAGAAATAAGCGCCGGAAGCGAACGACCCATGTGATTAAGGTGCCAAATGAAATAGAAACCCGCGTCCAGGCTTTCTGCCTGGGACGTATGAAGGTAATGCGTCAAAGATAATCTTCCACTGTAGGTGGGATCAAAAGTAACATAGTAAATGCGGTAATGTCATGATCAATACCGTCTTGATTTAGTCGTGAGTGATCAAACTCGGGCGTCTGTGATTGTCGCCAGTTCGTCTCTTGTTGATCTCCACTGGACTCTGCTTCTAAATTAATATAGGCTCAGGCGTTATAGCTATCAATCTGTAGTTGCTGCTGCTGAAACAGTTCCCTTCTTCGCCTTTCTTCAGCGAGCCCACTCGGCGACCACATCACCAGCTTAGCAAACTTGCTTATATTCCACATACTAGGGTTGACTTCTCAAGCCTTCTTGCGAACATGTGGAACAAAACGATGCTTCGCGTCTTCGAGCTCTTCAAGGTAGGTGGGACAATATGGTGAAGCAGCCAAACCAAATATGTGCAGATATAGTTAAATGCATCCATGACCAGTCAGCAACTGTGCTAGGTAAAAGTCAATCTCTTCATATCTATATTATAACCTTGTCTCGGCGTACGGAATGAACCAAGCGTGTTCAGCGACCAGTGGAGGATGAGTCCATTCTGGTTGCCACTGCATTCATTAGGCGTTGAGCTTCGTTGCTCTCATTTCTGCTATCTAGAGCGTCTTGCGCTTGGCCTGTCCAAGAGGTGCTGTATTTGCGTGCACGGATATCCAAGGAATTTTTCAGGCAATAACACAGATTGCGTTTTTGGATACTGTCCTATAGGTACAGCCTATTCGCAGCGCGCTTGTCCTATATGCCGATCCTGGCATCACGCAGGTGTATATCTCGCGCTTGAAACCATATTGGTGCGGCATAAAACAAGACGTAGTCTGTAACTGTGGAGAGAAATCTTCGACTGGAATCTTGTGCTCCCTCTATATTCGACAGGCGTCTTGATATTGTTCTATAAATGGAAAGACCTACAGTTTTGGGACGCTCTCCGAATGACAGATGGTGTTTTAAGAGGAACTTTTTCATGCCAGAAATTGAGTCTAAGTTTGCCCTGTGCACCGGCTACGGCGACCGCTATGTTCGAGGGCCTTTTGAAAAGTCCGAGAAGATGGCACAACTGGCGCGATCGAGGTTATGTTTAGTTAGTTGCACTTATTGGAAATGCAAATAGTCAGCCTTTGTGAACAAAAATGAAAAGTTAGGTTATGTTAATGTAAACAAGAAAGGTTCTAGAGCACAGAATAGCAAGAGAAAGGTTTGTTGAACACAAAAAAGAGCAAAACTCTACATTATGTCAGCTCTCTGACTGATCTTGTCAATTGAGGGCTGAGTAGTGGTATTCTCTCAACCGTGACTTGTAGTATCAAAATGCGATTTTATGCGATTGTACTATCACTACTCTACATATGTAGAGTTTTTTTCACTCGACTATTTTCCTATATGATATCCTGTATTTTTCCTGGTGTTGTTGCTGTTTTTGGACGTCCTTGTGCTGGATCGTCTTCAAGGCTGGTGAGGCCACTTTTAAATTCAGCACTTTTATTTGATGAAAAACACTTTCCACGCATGAATTATTTTAGGTCTGGAAACAGATGGAAGTCGCTAGGGGCCAAATCTGGTGAATACGGTGGATGCTTCAACAATTCGAACTTGAGTTCATATGTTTTAGCCATTGTCAAAATGCTCTTGTGAGACGGTGCATTGGCCTGATGAAAAATAATTTCTTTTCTTTTGCAAACTGGGTCTTTTTTCACGAATTTTTTCCTTAAGCTGGCCTACAATAATATTCAGAATTTATTATTTTACCAGTTTGAAAGTAATCCACAAACAAAATTCCATTCGCGTTCCAATAAATGGACCTTCTTGGTCGATTTCTTGACACGAACTCGTTTCGGAGCCGAAGAGCCGGGTTCACACCATCCTCCTCATAATTGTGCCGTACGTCTTGATGTTGCTCCACAAATGGAAGGACGGTT
>JAYXIM010046867.1:0-10842 GCA_037575425.1 Anastrepha fraterculus | reverse complement strand
TTAATCACTAATGGTAAAAAAAGACCAGATTCAACGTGTTTCAGGAATTTAAGTCATTGAAAGTGAAAAAGCCTGGTGCACCCAAGCAGTTATAAGAAAGTGTATTGATTTTATGCTCCCGTCACTGTTGAGGGGTCAAAATAGGCTAGTTTGGGATTCAGCCAGTACTCAGCGTGCTAAAGGCATGAATAACTTTCTTGCTGAGAGGAAGATTGATCAAATAATGATTACGGCAGAAATGACTGGTTATCTCCAGACCCTTGACATTGCAATAAACAAGCCATTCAAGGATCAATTGCGGATGGAAATCAATGAATATATTGAAAACAGAATGGTGAGAAATCATTGAATAATAAAACCAGGCTTACAAGAAGTTGTGAACTGGGTAAAAAAGTTTATGGGACAAAATAACTGATTGATAGTGATGTTTCCAATGCACTACGAACAGGCTACTTTTGGCAGAAAATCGGAATATAATTTAGAATTTTATTTATGACGATGTTCCAGAAGAAGATGACATGACTGTAATTGAATAAATTTAAATATCTTTATTCTGTGTAAAATAAATATTAAATAAAAATAAATAAATGTACTTTTATTTTTGCCCTCCCTCGGAAATAAGCTCTAGCATATTTTGAACCAAAAAGGAAAGTAAGACAGTGTCTTATTTTCGGAAAAAGACGGTACAGGGTGGGAGGGCTTTAACAAATATTGATGCACTATTTTTCGACTTAAGTTGTTGCAAACTTATGAATATCTAAATTCCAGTGCTAATCCCGGAATCTCGGTACTGGAATAAAGAGTTCCCGAAAATACTGATTACATTTTTTTCAACTTACGTTCCAAAATAATGAATACCCAAATTTCGGGACTGCAATAACGGAATCCCGAAAATCCCGGGATTGTAAATATCTAAAAGTTCAACATACCTAACAGTTATGCTGTTAATAGCATTCGTTATGCAAATAAAATTATATTTGTACCACTCTTCTCTTTCACTTGATTTATAGATTAGAAACAAAAAGCCAAATTTTTAATTCTGAAATTTTTTTGGTGCTCATTATTTTCGCCATGACTGTGCAGCACGTGCTGACAATGCCGGTATATTGTAGGTAAGTGGGTAAGCAAATTTCAAGGGGAGCTATAAATATACTACATGCATACTTATATGTATATATGTATATACGACTATATATATGTGTACATGTATGTATGTGTGTGCTTTCACTTACACTGATTTACCAACAATCAATCGCCGCAGCAGAGCAGAGAATTTGCTCTAGCACATGTACACACATATATGTATGTGTGATGGAATGTTGTACTGCATTTACATACATATGTACATACACACACACACACACATGTATTTATTCACATGTTAATGCGTTGTTTCTTTTTGCACATACATACCTGTACCGCCTGCTGTGTTGGGCCCGAAAATAGCAATAACGCCTTGCGCAATCAATTTGCAGACTATTTGCAGAAAAATGAAATTTTTACGCAGAATATTTCATATAAATAAATAATATTGATAAAAAAAATGTGTGTATCGAATGCATATAACGGCAACTGACCTGTTTTCTCCACAATAAAACTATCATCGGTATTGGCGTACTCCACAATGGGCACCAATTCGAAGCTGCGCTCAACTACATTGGCGCGTTCGATGGCGGTGAGGAAGGCGATTTCGGTGTCATCATTTCTACTAGCGAAAATTATTCCTGTTGCATGGATTCAGTTAAGTTCAAGGTTATTGGTGGAAAACTAAATACATTAACTAGAGCATAAATTGGCGTACGCACTTACCGACATTGAATTGTGGCCTGTCGGCGGTGTGGGCGATGGCGCAAAGTAGCGCGAAAATTAAATGCACCAAAGAAAATTTCATTGAAGTAAATTTTCACAATTTAAAAACTAGCATACATATTTCCGAAGCGAAGCACTATAGTAGAGAAACGAAAAAATTTCGGCCCAAAAAATGCACTTAATTTTTGTATTTATTTAAGATGTTCGCCTTTGCACTACGCGCACTTTAAAGATTTTTACCAACCGTTGCATTAAAAGATTCAAACCGAACTGCAGCGCACTCAGCCACTATTGTGCCCATTAATGCTAAAATTAAATTTAGATATTCGACATTAAGACACAAATCGACGGCCAAATTGAAAGCCGCTGGCTAATGTGAAATTTCGCATACGCAGACAGTCGAGTTAAAAGGCGACAAAAGCATAAATATGAAGGAGCGTCATTGTCCTCATTTTACTCAGAGATTAACACAGATTTTTCGCGTCTTTTCTATTCACTTGATTTGCTTTTATTTATTTAAATATTTCATTTGACCGTACTGCCACAACACAACAATAACAAATAAACACCCTTTACATGATTGCTTCTGTTTTGCTCGACGCATTCTAAACAAATCGTAAAATCCTACATACGCCGAGCAGATAGTAAAAATGCAGGCACACTTACAAACATACAAGCGTTTCTATACAAAATGGAATAAGGCAGATTTGAAAGCTGGCAAGTGGCCAAGAATCAAGCATCCGCTAACCTTCTTTAGAATTATTTTCATATTGCCAACAGGGAAGCAGTTCATTAGCTCATCAGTTCAAGAGACACACTTACATTCGGTTTTAAGAATTTTGAAAAGGAGGAGGAGTGTAACAGGGCAGTATTCAATCCAGAAGCATAGTCCTCTTTGCCACCTTAGATGTACATAGGTTAGATTGCTGCCCTTGCTAGAGGCCAACTTGGACAAAAAATGGAAAATTTGTTCGTTGTGATTGGTATCGCAACCTGTATGGTTACAGGGGGAGGTGAAGGGGAAAGGAGAAGGGCAGAAACCAGACAGGTAGAAGAAAAAGGAAGAAGGGGCTTTGGAATAGAGGATGACGACCAACATTCGTGATTTACGTTTGTAATAACCGCTTCAAGCTTCTCCTTTCCTCCTTGACTATCTATTCCATTCCAGAGCTTTAAATACAGTGGGCTTTTTAGTCTGAGTGTTTTTGGTCTGAGTGTTTTTGGGGCCATCAAATCTCTTGGTGCTCCTTGGCTTGACCTATTCAAATTTCAACCGCTTTAGGCTACTGATGAATTTCACCTGATGTGTGATATTTAATCCCGCAATATCCGCCGGTGTAGCGAAAAAATGAGAGCCCAGATGTCTAAACCTTTGCTCGACGAGAGCAGGGCAGCTGAAAAGAAGGTGCTGAGATGAGTCCATCTCGTCCTCCAGTCAGCTTCTGCAGAAAGGATTTGAAGCAATCCGAAGCCAAACCGCATGGACACCTAACCGGACATGTCCGGTAAGGATACCCACCAAATTCGGTAGCTACAGCTTTGTTAGCGGTAGAAGTTCTCTAGAGCGCCCTCGATCTACCCATGGCCAGAAGGATCTCGTGATTTTGCACGTTTGCGCACTAGTTCGCTGAGTTGACGCTAGGGCCAGACCACAGGATCTCAAGGGAACTCCAATCCTCTCAAGTTGCGATGAAGCCGCATCAGCCGGCCCAGTAGTTTTCCACTAAACCGCTGTGACCGGGAACCCAAATGAGCCTAATATCGAAGTATTCCGATGCAATCGAGAGAGAAGTCAGGCATTCCCCGACTAGCTTCGAGCGCACAAACAACGAGTCCAATACCCTAATTGCCGCTTGACTGTCGGAGTAGATGTTCAGCTAGTTTACGGTAATTACGGAAGCGAACAACTAGTCCAATGCACCTTCACTTGCGACTACTTCCGCTTGGAAAGCACTACAGTGGTCCGGAAGCCTAAATTTGAGCTTGATGGGGAGCTTCTCGCAGAATACTCCCTCCAGAATACTCCCCCTACTCTTTCGTCTAACTTCGAGCCACCCGTAAACATGCCGTTTGCCATGCCCTGCCTCCAAATTTTACACTCCGCCGACTCTTCCCTTTAGATGTAAGGAACGCTTTCAATAGCGTAAGATGGGTGGACATGTTAGCCGCCTTAGATCGAAGGTTCAAAATTACGGCATACCTACAGCGCATAATGAGGAATTACTTGCGAGACCGCAAACTCGTCTATCAAACCCCAGAGGGTTCTCGTTGTATAGTCGTCTCATCCGGAAAACCACAAGGATTAAGTCTCCATCTCGACTTGTCGAACACTAGTTATGACGAGACATTCAGTATAGAAATGCCCGATAGTACTTTTCTAATCGTAAGCACAAACGATATCGCCGCAGTCATCCCAACACGAAACCTAGAAGAAGCTCGTAGAAAACTTAACCAAGTTATGATACCGACGCAAATGTGGCTAGATTCACGTTGCCTTAAATTAGATAAAGAGAAAATGGAGCTAATACTTTTAACCAAGAAGCATCTCCCGTTAGAAGTTAGCATGCAAACTTGCTCAAATACGCTAACCACAAAAAAGGTCCTAAAGCATCTAGGCTTAAGACTGGACTCAAGACTAACCTTCTGGGCCCAAATATAACACCTAGCAAAGAAAGCCGCTAAGATGATATTCCTACTCACCCACAGCTAGTGGTAATTAGTGCCCAGGGCTCGATAATGGTGTGCTCGATACTGGTCGGGGAATGCCCTGGATTCTCTTTCGATCATTTCCAAATTCTTTGATTTAGGCTCAGTTGGATACTTGGCCGCTGAGGTATTGTAGAAAACTGTTTAGTAGATGAGCTGGATAGACAGATGACCTTTGAGGTGGTATCCTCGTGAGAAGTACATAAACTTGCATGGTCGCGTGATTCTTTCGGCAACGGGTGGAACAGAGGGAACTTTTAAGGCTAACAAAGCCTCAACTCTCGAGTTTTGTGGGTGTCCTTTCCGGTCATTGATCGCTAGTATGCGTGCTGTGTGACTCGGCATTACTTTGAGTACCTACTCCTTAGCTGTCCTACTCTTGAGAGGGTCACACAAGCAACGAAACCATTGATCCTTTACGGGAAAAGTCTCCCGACCGTGTGTTCTCTCGAAGAGGTGATCACAATTGGCCAACGATTTAACACCATGTGACTTTTTTCTTTGGGGCCACGTCAAAGAGGTCTACGCCAGCAGCCCAGGACCGATTCAAGACCTCAAAGATGGAATTCGTGAGGCTGTGGAGGACATAGGGCAGCCACTAAGCATGGTCGTGGTGGTCATTTGCCTGATGATATTTTCCACTATTAGGGCATACCTTCCTCTTTATAATGAAATAAGCATCCGATAATTTATATTAAAAAATATCATTTTTCTTTGAATATCAAAATGACACCTCTTATTGGAGAACCTTTTATTATAGGTTATACATTTTTTTGACGTCTCAAAAAATAAATTTTACACAAAAACGAAAGGAAAATATTTGGCCTTAATCAAGTGAGAACGAGCCTAAATGTAATTTCAGTCTTAGAATCCAGCCAGATAGACTTCAGGAATCGAAGTATCAAATCTCTCAATTGCCAAAAACTTGCTTGAAAGGGTAGATGGTTTTCTTCAGCCATGTTACGTGCGCCATGCTGAATCGCGCTGTTGACCTATAAAAATTTTATAAAGACATCTACATTCTACAGAAACTATATCACTTTTTTCTCACCCGAGGGTCGGGGGATAAGTACGTAGCGTTTCTTACCGAAGACTTTTATTTAAAGAAAAAATAGTTATATGTATCAATTATATATTCGTCGTTGTGTTTACAAACTCGTCTCATCTCTCGACTAATTTGTTGATACCATTCCGCCAAATATCGGCAGGTCTGCTGTTAAAGAAGTTGTTGAGCCACTTTTTAAGTACTATACCTCTTTGTAATCGAAGGTAACGCCTTTCATACGGTTTGACAGGGAGCTGGTAATCGGTCTGTACAAGGTTCGGTAAATACGGCGTTTACTGAGGGACTTCCCATTCGAGCTCTTAAATTGCGGCTTTTACGACTTCTTCAACATGGAGCCTGGCATTAACGTGAAGGAGTATAGTTCGACCATGTCGATCAGGAGGTCTTTTCAGTCGAATAGCCTCATTCATGCAGTGTAGCTATACCTTGTTGACCGTGGCATTCTTTTCGAGCATTTCCCAGTGCACCATACCCAGTCCCATCAAACACATATCCTGATCTTCTTTGGATCAAGATCCGGCTTGATTCTCGGCTTTGTCGTATCTCCTGAAGCCATCCACTTCTTTCTTTCCTTCATATTAATGTATAGGCTCCATTTCTCATCTCCCGTGACGAATCGGTACAAAAAGCGCTGTTTATAAGCGCGTGTTGCTGGATGGCGGGCGCGATGATAAGAAACAATTTGAAGCGACTTTCTTTGTTTTTGTTCGTTGAGCTCGTGAGGCTCCCAGGCTCCCAATTTTTCGGTAAATTTCATCGAATGAAGATGATTGAGAATCGTTTTATGATCACGGTTAATTTTTTCCGCCAATTCACGACTCGTTTGGCGACCGTTCGTCAGGAAATGTGATTTGAGACGTTCTTCATCGAATTCAGAAGGCCCTCGGCTGCGGGTCGTGTCATCGACGTCAAAGTTACCTATGACACCTTCCTCATATGCGACGCAAATGTCCCGGGCTGCTTCGGCAGCTTTTTGACCTCGATGGAAAGCAAAGAAGAGGAGGTGTCGAAAATGTTGATTTTTACCTCCTGGGTATTCCATTTCTAAGCCTCAAAATTAGTAAAAAATTAAATAACTCAAAAATACAGTTAACATAGTTTTGTAGAGCAGAAAGAGTTTTATCGCATAATTGCCAAACATCAAGCAAATTCGTTGTAAAATAAAAGAAAATATAAAAACGCGTATGAACTTATTCCCCAACCCAATACTTAATTGTTTGGGGTAAACCTTTTTGATTTTTTGAAATAGTTGCCTTTTAGGCTTTTACACTTCGTCCAACACTGTTCCAGTTTGTTGATCCTTTTCGGATAATAGGACTTGTCACACAGCTCCTAATGTGAACAAAATATTTTTCCGCAAGCTATTTCTTAAACTGGGGAACAAATAGTAGTCTCAAGGAGGCCAGTCTGGAGAATAGGGGGGATGTGAAACGAGTTGGAGACCTATTTCCATTAATTTTGCGACTAAAACTGCTGAGGCGTGAGCTGGTGTGTTGTGGTAATGAGAAAGGAAAATCACTCGACTTCCTCGATTCAAACGAAAGCCAAACACAAAGAAATAGCCCGATCTTGTTGAAACTGTGTGTGCTTCCAAGAGATGATACTAACTAAACACGCCCTCGATACGTGCCAATAGTGCCATCTCTGTGGCTTTGCGCTGGCTTTTCAAGAGATCCTCGTGTATGGCGACAATCGTAGCCGAATGGATTTTTGCACAGGTTCGAAACTCTGTGCATGACACATAAAGCCGCCGCGTGAGCTGACAGGGGGATGTGAAGCGAGTTGGAAACCTGTTTCCATTAATTTTGTTAGCACAACTGCTAAGGCGTGCCAAACATCTAACTTTGCATGAACTTTTGAAACGTCCGCTCCACTGCTCTTGAAGGGCTTACAAACCACAAGCGCCTATTATGATTAAAAGTAGCATAAAAAAGCGACAAATACGTCCAATATATTATGCAAAAAGTATTTAAAGAAAAATTATCATATCAAGAAGAAGCAAAATCTATATCTTCTTCCGAATCACATGATCATAGAATATTACATGCCCATATTTGTCCGAGAAATGCATTTCGCGCGTGCAATTATTCGTATACATTTCACGCGATACATCGACACAGATTTTTTTATGATCGCCGCGATGCATGAACAACAGACCATTCTCGACATCGTGCAAAACTGCATAGTTTTCCGAATGATTATAGTTCACAGTGCCCTTATGCCAATCGTAGAAGCTGAGATCTGTGGGTTTCGGACGCAGTTGAATGCGCTCTTGGAAAATTCCCAACCAATCGGTGCAATTTTCGGCCATCAAATTTGCCTGTCTCAGACTGTGTTCGAAGTCAATGTAGCCTGAAGCTTCGAAGCCCGATTTGAAGCGATGCTTAATAAAAATGATGGTCTGCAAACGAAACGTCATTTAACGCTAACTGCAAACAAACTCTTTTAGCGCTAACCCACCGATATGATTTTCTGCGTATTTGGTTCTTCACGCCGTGCCAACTCGAGCAGTACTGGATCGTCTGAGGTCATATTTTCACTGAATAGCATTGCCGATTTTTTGGTCGGCCACAACGATTCTTGTACCGCCGCCTTCCGCTTCTCATACTGCTCGGGCGTGTAGATTTCGGACGCCGAACGATAACCAAGTTCGACTAGCATACGACAGAAGCGTATGTTGCGTAGAAAGTGGATGTCTTTGCGCGTAATGAATGTGTCCAAATAGTCCTCGTAGGTGGGACAGTCCAGCAGAAACATATCCTGTTGTACGGCACTCATTTTGCTGTTGCTTTATGGCTGCTCGTTTGAGTAGGAGGTTTTTTGAAAATATTTTTGTTTTATGATTAAATCTGGCTTGATTTTTATTAGATTATCTTAGTTAGTAGACATTTTTTGGTAAAGACAGGAGCTTAAACAAATATATTTATCAGTAACTTTAGGCGTTTATTTTATTCAAAATGATTTGAATTTTTAATATTTTCGTATTCTTGAAATTTTCTAATTTGAAATTTATTTTACACCAAATGCCGGTACGTTTCCTATTAATGTCAATTTTACACAAAAATCGGTTTTCATTGTGGATCACTTTGGTGTTGTAAGTACGTGATTCGGTATGAGTGAATTGATTTCATGAGTAGTTTGTATCGGCGTATTTCTTTCGAGTTCCACAGATCATCAGCTCTAAGCAGTACCGAAAGAAGCTTGCCGTACACTGCTGAGTTTCAAGTAGTTTTGCAAGGCAATTTCGAAAAAAAAATGTAGAGTCTTCTTACATTTTTCGTAATACTTTCAGCATTTTAAAGTCGGATCTTAATGTGTGATATATCGTGGTTTTTGTCTCGAGAAGACAATTTAGTTTGTTTCGAAATTCATTCACCTCAACTACTCCGCTTGAGGACAAACCTGATGGCAGTAAATTAAAGCTCGCCGAAAACCATTAGTTTTCTCTTAAGGAGGTATTCTGATTGTTCCTGTACAACTGTTTTAAATAGTTTTTTTATTGCCGAATGTAGGGATGGTCTTTTTATATATGACATATCTATGTTTTTGCCTCGAGGCTACCATATTATTTTTTATTTCAAAGGTCGTTCACTTCAAGTACTCCTTCCCTAATACATCGCCTTTAAGATCGGCCTGTAAATGCCGAAGATGTGACGAAAGATGTAGAAAAGCAACTCCTCCGTTCCGCCTAAAAAAAAATTTCGAAAGTGCATTGCAAAAATATTTTGGAATTAGCAATTAGCGTTTTTTTTTCTTGTAAGATGGTACGGTCTGTGGTGCACTAAATTCGGTACCAACTCCAAACTTCGGTTTTCTGCTTCAACAAAAGAATTTCAAGCACAAAGAGGTGCGAAGAGAGTGTCTATACTCCACTTGGCAGTGTAGCCATTTATACAAATATCTGAAAGCTTCTTAGCACAGTTGAAGAAGACACATTTTCGCGAGTCCACCCTCAAGGCTTGGGTTGCTAAATCGCCTTAGTGTCCTTCAAATATCATATTTATAGAGGCCGCAGAGCAACTTGGAACTTTTATATATAAATATTATTTGCGCTTAAACCATTTGTGGGTCTATGACCGAGCTCCTCCTCCTATTTGTGGTGTGCGTCTTGATGTTTTTCCACAAATGGAGAGCAAAACGACACTCAGAGGTTTGCTCTTTTCTTCCGAGGGGGACCGCTATTATGCAATAAAACACTATTATAAAACACTTTTTCCATCCTTTGGTGTTTCGTGCTCGAGTTTTCGAACCTGTGTACTTTTGAATGGTAGTGACGGAGTAACACGGCTTTAGCGGCCACTGAACAGCACCTTTACAAGGAAATGCATTCGATCTTAAGAGCTCTGCTCTCATTAACTTTTAAGTCTAAATTTGCGTTGGACTACCGATGATCTCTGCCAGAAACGACTGAATAAAACAGATACTTGAAAGGCGAGAAGAACGCGCAAGAGAAGTTACGCCCAGATAGATTATCTCTGGAAGAGACCACCATATTGGCATATCCCATACTTACTTACTTAGCTGGCAACTACCACCGATGGTCGGTCTTGGCCGCCAACAAAATGTTGCGCCGATCGATTCTGGATTGCGCGCGTTGATGCCAGTTAGAAACACCAAGGGCGGTCAGGTCGTCGTCGACTTGGTCTTTCCAACGTAGATGAGGACGTCCTTTTTTGCGATTTCTCCCAGTTCATATCGTAAATACCATCTTCTTTGCTGCAGCGTTATTGTCTCTTCGCTCAACGTGACCTAGCCAATTTTAATGCGCTTTACTACGTCGATGTCGGCGTACAGCTCGTGGTTACATCTTATTCGATATGCATTATTCACGTAAATCGGAGCATAGATCTGGCGAAGAATTTTTCTCTTGAAAGCTTCTAATAACCTCCCATCGCTGTTGGTCAATGTCCAGGACTCAGCGCCATATAGTCAGACCGGGAGGATGAGGGATTGATAGGGCTTTTTTTTTGCGCATCGAGAGAGGAATCTGCTTATCAATTGCCTACCCAGCCCAAAGCATGACACTTTTATAGAAAATAGTGCCGGGGATGTCGATATTGGCGGCGCGAATAATTTTCTCCATCACCAAATTGAAAAAAAAATCGTACGATAAGGGATCGCCTAGTCTGAAACCGCGCTTCGCTCCAAATGGCTCCGAAAAATCTTTTACCAATTCTCATTGCGCTGGTGTGTGTTAGGGTCAACCTGCAAAGCCAGATGAGCTTTGCAAGAATGCCATGGTGTTATACAGGTGATCCCTT
>JAYXIM010046864.1:0-15359 GCA_037575425.1 Anastrepha fraterculus | reverse complement strand
TATTATTATTTATATTTTTTTATATGTTTCGTTTTATTTTTTATGTTTTTGTTTTGGTATTTCACTTTATTTTTGTTTAAATTATTTTTAATGCAATATTTTGTGAATTTATTTATTTTAATTTTATTTTACTTGACTGAGTTTTTATTTAAAATTTGTTTGTTGGTACTGCCTTTATATATTTCGTTTTTTTTTGTTTTTATATTATTTTCCTGTATTTTATGTTTCATTAATGAATTTATTTTTATTTCATTTAGTTTACTCCAATTTAATTTGTTTTTATTTTATTTGATGGTTTTTTATTTTATAAGAATTTTAATTAAAATTAATTTTACTCTTAAAGTTTTGAAATTTACTTGTTTTTTATTTATTTTCGTTTTACTATTTTGTTTATATTAGTTTTGTGTTTATTTATTTATTTTAAATGGTTTTATTCTTTCTTCTATTTGATTTAATTTACATGATTTAGTTTTTTTTGTTGGTACTGCTCGATTTTTTAATTTTTATATATTATTTGTACACTTTACGCTTATTTTATTATTTATACCATAAATGAATTTGTTTTTATTTCATTTAATGTACTAGAATTTAATTTACTTTTATTATATTTGACTTTGTTTTATTTTAAAAGAATTTTGGTTAAAATTACTTAACTTTTTGTTTAAATTAGTTTGATGTTTATTTGCTTATCTTAAATTATTTTATTATTTTCTATTTTATTTTACTTTCTTTTGTTTTATTTATTTCTTTTGTAGTTGTTTCTTGTTTTTATTTAATTTATTTTTTTTGTTTAATTTAATAAGGTATTGATTTGTTTATCTCCATTTATTTTAGTTTTATTGTATTTTAGTTTATTTTAATTTATTTAATTTAATTTTTTTATTTTATTTTATTTTACTTTATTTACAACAGTTTTTAGTTATAAGAATTTTTATTTTATTTTTAAATTTTCTAATTTTATTTGTTTTCGCTTAACCTAATTTTTTTGTAATTAGTTATTTTAATTTACTTGATTTAGCTTTTTTTGTTGGCACTGCCTTTATATACTTCCTTTTTTCATTTTTTATATTATATATACTTTTCCCTTATTTTATTTTTTATTTCATTTATTTTCCTCCAATTCAATTTGCTTTCATTATATTTGACTTTTGTATTTTATAAGAATTTTAATTAAAATTAATTTTAGTTTTAAAATTTTTAATTTTATTTGTTTGCGTTTTACTTATTTTTTTTTTGTTTCAATTAGGTTGATGTTTATTTGTGTATCATTATTTATTTAATTTTTGTTATTGTATTTTATTTGATTTTGTTTTTATTTATAAGAATTTTAATTAATTTTAGTCTATTTAATTTTTATTATTTTACTTCATTTAGTTGTTATTTATAAGAAATTTAATTAATTTTAATTTATTTAATTTTTTATTTTATTTTACTTTATTTAGTTTTTATTTATAAGAATTTTAATTAAAATTAATTCTATTTTGAAAATTTTTAAATTTATTTGTTTTCGTTTTACTTAATTTTTTGTTTAAATTTTTTTCATTTATTTGTATTTTATTTTTTTTTATTTTATTTTGTTTTGTTTTATTTATTTTTTTGAAACTACTTCAACACCTTGTTGTTATTTAAATAATTTTTTGTTTAACTAAATTTTTTTTAGTTTTATTTTACTTTATTTATTCTTGGTTATTTTAATTTGCTTGATTTTTTTAAATTTTATTTAATTTTTTTAACTTGAATTGTTTTTTTTTTTGGGTTTGCTATTTAAATTATTTTGGTATATTCAACATATTTTTTAAATTTATTTCCTATATTACTTTAATTGATTTTTTTTATTACTAAATTTATTTTAATTTAATTTAATTTTCTTAAATATAATTTATTTTTATTATATTTTACTTTGTTTTATTTTATTTTATGATATTTTAGAAATAATTTTTTATTGCTTATTTTTTTATTGTTAATTTTTTATTTAATGTTTTTATTCTTATGTTTTTTTTTATTAATAATTATTTCTAATTTAATTTATATTATTTTATTTTTCCATTTTCTTTCCCTTTTCCACTTTCTCATTTCCCATTTCCAGGTCTCGCACGCTTACAAGACCTTTTGAATATTCAATCAATGAACAATGATCTTGTCAAGTTGCGCTACATCGGCGATTATAAACACGATTTGCGTGTACTTTGGAAGGAGGTAAGAGAGACCTTGCATGAAAATAGAATTATTCTGGACTGTTCTGAGGACTCGTTGCAAATTTTGTTGGAAACTTCGATGCCTTTTAAGTTGCTGGGCTCGTTTCGGGTAGGTTGCCTATTATATCAATGTTTTCATTTCAATCATATTTATTTCTAGTATTGGTTCCTGTCTCATTTGAATACACACAACTCGCCCTTGAGAAGTTTGTACAATGCGGACTATAAAGCCAATATAACTTCTGTGCGGCTAAAATTGGTCGATGAGAATCCTTATGGACGCAAAAAGACCCGAATACGGCCAATTGATGTGAGTAGAGTAAAAGAAATTGGGAAGACAGCTCACTTTAGAAGACTCATCTACATTTTTGATTTATGAATTTATTTTTAATAAACATTAAAATGGTTTCCCTTAATATCAAAAGGAGATATTTGCCAGTCAGGATTTCTTGCCAATTCTGATGTACGATGCTGTTGTCTTATTTGCTAATGCCGCAAGAAATGTAATTATCTCGTTGAGAACGTTTAAGGAACCATCAAACAGATGCGAACTTGGTTACCATGGCGGCAGTAGTAGCTATCCTTGGTATGTGGGACGTCAAATCGTGCGCGAAATGAAGACGGTGCGTGTGCATTATCGAAGTACCACTCTAAAATTTATTTTATTTGTATACAACGCTACATAATTTTTCGCCAAAGATCTCTGAAGATGATGTGGAGCCGCCTTTCAAAACGGAAAATCTGAAAATCGACGAAAATGGTGAACGCAGTGATTTTAGTTTGGAGATTTACAAGCCAACCACAAATGAAATTTTATCTATCTTTAAATCGGATGGCACTGTGGCACCGCCAAGTTCAATCTATGCGACGACGAGCAGCGCTTCGACAACCCCTGATTTTTCGTTGGAAAAGAAATTCTTTGTAGTGGCCACACGCTTTGAAGAACCTTATTTCATGTTGAAGTGAGTAGTGAGCGGCCAGTTGGCTGTGGTGCTGTTAAATTAAGATTACCGTTCGATTGATGTCAGTTACTTCGCAGAGAGGATCATGAAAATTTGCGTGGCATGGAGAAGTATGAAGGCTATGCGGTGGATCTGATAGGGAAATTGTCAGAGATAATGGATTTCAAATATGATTTCTTAATTGAGCGTGGCACTGGCAAGCCCAATCCGGAGACTGGCGAGTGGGATGGCATTATCAGACGGCTAATTGATCACGTGAGTGCTGGAAATGGTTTAATTTTGTGCAATAGGTTGGGGAATAAGTACGTAGCGTTTTTACCGAATACTTTTATTTAAAGAAAAAACAATAATTATATCAATAAGTTAATCAATTATATATTTGTCGTTGCTGTTTACAAACTCTTTCCACCTCCCGACGAATTTGTTGATGCCGTTCCGCCAAAAATCGCCTGGTCGGGTGTCAAAGAAGTTGTTGAGGCAATCCTGTTTGTTGAGGCGGACCTCTTTGTTATCGAAGGTAACGCCCTTCGCTCTTAATATAGTTTGGCAGGTAGCGGAAAAGATGGTAATCGGCCGGTGCAAGGTCCGGAGAAAACGGCGGATGCTGAAAAACCTGCCAGTCTTCGAGCCTCATTCACGCAGTGTAGTTGGCAATGTAGAGCTCCTTCTCGTTCGTGGCATTCTTTTCGAACATTTCCCAGTGCACCAAGCCCCCCAGTGCCACCAAACACATATCAGGATCTGCTTTGGATGAAGATCCGGCTTGACTCTCGGCTTTGGCGTATCTGCTGGAGCCACACACTCCTTTCTTTGCTTCATTTTTCATCTCCTTTGACGATTCGGCAAAAAAGCGCTGTTTGCGACCGCGTGTTGCTCAATGGCGGGCGAGCTGCTGAGAAGCATTTTAAAGGTAACTTTCATTGTTTGCTTTCGTTGAGCTCGTCAGGCACCCAGGCTCCCAAGTTTTCGGTAAATTCCATTGAGTGAAGGTGATTGAAAATCGTTTTATGATCGCAGTTCATTTTTTTCGCCAATTCACGACTGGTTTGTCCGACGGTTCTCCTTTAAAAGGGACTTGAGACGTTCTTTATCGAAATCAGAAGACCTTCCGCTGTCGGACGTGTCATTGATGTCGAAGGCGGTTTGAACTTTTAAAACCATTTCCATGCTGTCGACTTGCCTATGACACCTTCTCTATACGCATTGCAAATGTGCCGCGCTGCTTCGGCAGCTTTTTGACCTCGATGAAAAGCAAAGAGGCGCAGGTGTCGAAAAGTTGATTTTTGCCTTCTGATTCCATATTAAGTAAAAAATTAAGTAACTCAAAAATATAATACAATTAACATAGTTTTGTAGAGCAGAAAGAGTTCTATCGAATTAATACTTACCCTTGGCCGAACAGCAAACAAATCGTTGTAAAATAAAAGAAAATATAAAAACGCTATGAACTTATTCCCCCACCCAATACATCCAACTTAAGCGAGTATTAACAACCAATATTTAAATTCTAGCAAGCCCAAATCGGTATATGCGACATAACCATTACCCAGGCTCGTCGTCAAGTTGTTGATTTTACAGTGCCTTTCATGCAACTCGGTATTAGTATACTGTTTTACAGAAGAGCACCGGCACCGAAGAATGTTTATGCTTTCTTGGATCCATTTGCCGAAGAGGTGTGGTACAATATGATGCTGACACAATTGGTGATGACGTTGTTGTTTGTATTATTGGCGCGGTGAGTTACAATCTTTGTGTTTAGTGGTAGTGGGTTCCTGAGTTGTGATGTTGCGGGAGACGTGAGTAGATAGAATCAAGGCACATCTGTCAAGGTCGTTAATGTCAATAATCCAAATTTGCTTTCGGTTGCAATGTCAAAATATGAC
This sequence comes from Anastrepha fraterculus, assembly GCA_037575425.1. Taxonomy (NCBI): domain Eukaryota; kingdom Metazoa; phylum Arthropoda; class Insecta; order Diptera; family Tephritidae; genus Anastrepha; species Anastrepha fraterculus. Next base: position 10,319 of record JAYXIM010046864.1, on the reverse strand, counting down.
ACTTCTCAGGCAAGTTGACATTACGTTCACCAAGGCGATAAAAATAACAAAAAATCACGAGATAAGTAATGCAACCTTGATAGATTCGCCTTTGAAAGAACCGGTGAATTAAAATATGTAGGGAGTATACATCTCAGTCTTCTCAGCTGATGTATTACCAGTGAGATTAACAGGGGCGTGTACAATGCGGTACCGCTACTCAGCTCTCAGTGAATTTGGCAGAATCAGCTGTTCTGGTTCTAGACAAAATTAGCTGTCACAATTGCAATTTTTGTTTACACTTTTTATTTAAAAATAACTTTTTTATTTCTATGCTCTTTTGTGTTTATATTAACATAACCTATATATGCACTTTTTATTTACAAAAGCTCACTATTTCGTGATTTTCTTTTAGTTCTCTCACGCACTTCATCTCCAATTACGTCACGACAAATTTGTGCTAATTTTTCCACTTCAATCTACTTAATGAACGGTTCTTCGAATATTACTACAGCGACCGCAGGTAAATGGGGTCGCGGAAAGGGTGTACTGCAGAGTAAAGGCTCTCTGGTTTATCATATTATTGTATGAAGGGTGTTTAATTTAGAGGTATCGGATTTTTAAATGAAATAAAGCAACGAGAATTTAAATTGATTGAGCAAACTTTGTTAGTTTTGTTTAGAAGTATTCCTGACATTTATTTTTTAAAGATAGCCCATTTCAAATGTTGGCCGCAACTGTGCCATAATTCGGCTATCCATAAACACCAATTTTGAATGACTCGCTGGAGGACTTCGGTTGGTATCTCGGGAATAACTTTAGTGATGTTTGCTTCGAATGCCTCTATCGAAGTTGGTTTATCTACAAAGCATATAGACTTTACATACCCGCACAAATAAAAGTCTAAAAATGTGATGCCACACGATCTTGGGGGCTAATCCACTGGTTCGAGACGAGATATAAATCACCCAACGAAACGACGGCACAGTAAATCCATTGTTTCACGGGCTGCATGGCTGCATGACAAGTAAAGCCGTCTTGTTGGAACCAATCACGGGCCTCAATTTCCGGCATCAAAAAGTCGTTTATCATGACGCCATAGCGTTCGCCATTCACTGTTACATTGGCGCCAGCCTCGTCTTTGAAGAAATATGGGCCGATGGTTCCTCCAACCCTGGCTTCGGGTTGCTCTTCACCTCAAATACGGCAGTTTTGCTTATTTATGTAGCCATTAAGTCTAAAATGGGGCTCATCGCTGAACATCGCAAAATTGACCTAAGCGCGCGATGAACACTTTTGAACGAGCGTCGATTTTCGTAATACAATTTTACGATTTGTAAACGTTGTTGAGGCGTAAGTCTTCCCACGATGAAATGCAAATGAATACAGAAAAAATGATGTATTTAGTTTGACATTAGTCTCCCGTGATCTTTCAAAAAACCCTATTGGAAAAAGTACCTCCAATCTGTTCAGCTCTTATATAAAGAAAGGAGCGGTCTCTATTGAAAGAAACTCTTTCAACAATTTGAGGTTTGAATGGGCAAACAAAACTGGGACCGTGGCCGCCTGAAAGACAGAAGTAGGTTTTAGATATTTTATCAATTGAGAAGAACACTGAATTCCATAACTGCTGAGATCTTCCAACTCATTGAAGAATTGTCTCCCTAGAGAGCTTCTGTAGTAGTCATGTATCTGCGTATCTCGTTAAAACTAAAGTTCACCTCGAAGACGCAATATCCTTGAACCCATTACATCCGTTAAGAGATGCCTGAAATTTCATAGGTACCATTTAGGTTGTCGACTGCTTTGTGAGGAATCTATAGCCATATGGCTGTCAGATGAAACGTAGAAATGGTATCCAGGTTTGGCTCACATTGCGCTATTGCCATGGCCTGAATTATTACCAGCTCTAGATGACAAATACTACAATAGTCGGCGAACCGAAAGCTAAAAAAGATTCAAAATGCTCGGAACATAAAGCAACGCTCACATAGCCCTTGAGCTTTAAGTCACCTGTGTATCTTGTTTCTAAGTTTTTCCGTTGAAAGTAGGAGAGACGAGGCTTTGTTTGTGTTTTCGTTGGGGAGAGTTTTACATGGCGGCTCTCAAATTCAGCGCTCAATCAGCTATCCTGTGAAGTTTCGCCTTCTCACATTAGTTCGCTCTCGAACGGGTATTCGGAAGCTACCTCAGAGGATAGTCCCGGAAGTTGTGAGCTGCTTGAGCCATATCTAGAAGAATCGTTCTGGCCATTCGCAAGAGAATGGCAATCGGTGACTTTCCCCACTTGCGTGGACTTCTACATATGGAATCATCCTTCTTTTTACGTTGACGACGACGAATATCGAAGGCGATAGAGCGATACGCTTTATGAGCTTTACGACGACATAGACATAGCGCAGCGAGTAAAGATTTAGCGGCTTCGTTGGCTGGATCGTGTCGTCCGAATGGATACAAACACTCCGGCTTTGAAAGTATTCGATGCGGTATCAGCTGGTGGTAGGAGAGGAAGGCCTCCTCTGCGTTGAAAAGATCAGGTAGAGATAGGCCTTGACTTCACTTGGTGTGTCCAACTGTCAAATTCACTTAAATCTTTAAATCTTCTTTATGTATTTTTGTGCCAATATACTTATATGTTCATTAGATGGCCTTTGCTTAGTTCCGAGAAGAAGCACCATCAATGAATTTGCCGATGGATTAAATATGGAAAAAGTGATTGACGCAGGCATATATTGCGCGGAACTCAGCTCCAAAAAGTCCTTCAAACTCCCTAACCATTGCATATAAAGCAAGCAGCAGAACTTGAACGTACAGACGCAACAATTAACTGCCCAATAAATTCCTACGGACAAACGGCTAGAAAAGCGATAAAATCATGCTGTCTATCATACAAAAATGTCAATGAAGCATTAACCAGCTCGCTCGTAACCGCAGGCTTTGTGTGTATTGGGTTCCGGAGCACAAAAGCATAGAGATTAATAAGATAGTGGATGGAATAGCTAAAGAAGGCGCGGGACTTGCCGGTGATCAAGCAAGTCAGTCAATAAACCCCTGCCCATAATGCAAAAATATCTAGAGAAGCACATGTTAAGACAAACGAAACTCAAATCGCTTAGTTTAACCAACTGCAACGCTTCTAGGATTATGTGTAAACACGCATATGATGAGAGGTATACTAAATCGGTTATACCGTTCGATAGAAGGAACTGTAGAGGGTTCGGCACTCGAAGTCTAAGCAATTAAAAAGGCCATTCATTTAGGTTGAAAAATTATTTCTATTCAATTCAATGTAAAAAATGTGTGAAAATAATAAAAAACTAAGAATCAATTTGCTTTTGCTCGATATGACCATCTTTCGCCTTGACTACGGCCTTGGAACGGTCCAGAAATGAATCGGAAATAAAATTATTCTGAAAGAAATTATATTACTTATTTCTGGACTAGAAATTTAGTGTAAATAGTATGAAGCACAAAGTTTCCCTGTGTGGTAGAGAATTCTTGTGTGCAAATATTTTTTTTTTGTGATACACAAATACATGCATAATACGCTTTATTCGCACACCACGAGTAATGTAAATAGAGCAAACCTCTTTTCGTATTTTTTTTTTGTTTTTTTATTTTTTGTTATATTAATTTCAATTGCAGCCTTCAACCCTTTCATGAATGTTACAATGCTTGATATATTTTAAAGCAAATTGCGCGACAAAAATTTTGCACACAAGAACAAAGTCACATAAAATTTTGTCTTAAAAAATAAATATACAAAATTACATCGCGAAGCGTAAGTGAAGATACGAATGTATGTAGCAAACAAATGAACTCAAAATGCATGAATATGCGAAGTATATTTGAAAAGAAAAATAAATAAAACGCCTGAGTACTGAATTAAATAAAAATGAGTGCAATCGCGATCTTTTTCCCTTTTATTTTATTTTATTCCATGCTTTTATCTCCCATTTAAAAGTACATATTTTCATACACAACTATATTTGTATGCGTCATGGTATTGTGGTGTGGAAATTGGTTTTTTGTATTATTATTTTTTTTTTAATTTTTTCTCATCCATATGCCAGCAATAAACACCTGAGACCCTCAGGCGCGATTCTCACGTCTTTCTTACGTTTATTGTGTTTTGAGGGGACTTTGATTCGTGTCTGTTTATGTGTATGGAACCTTTATTTAGCATAAACAAATCTCAGCATGTTTGCAAATATTACACACGCAAATACTCGCTAATATACCCAGCAGGGAAAATATGAATTAATAAAACAAATACCAGGTTCAGAACTAGTACGATTTTGCTAGCTGAGAATCACCGCGCTACTTCGACATGGTTGTGGGTAACGACATTTGTCATCTTTTCGTCATATTTTCGCAAAGGGGAAACCGCATCGCAAGCACATAAAAATGTATGCTTTTTAGTTGTTTAGTTAGCTGTTTATATTGACGAAACCTTAAAAGAACGGCAGTGTCAAAATTGGTTTGCCAAATTTCGTTCTGGTGATTTTTCACGCAAAGATGAAAAATGCTCTGGTCGCCAAGTTGAAGTTTATGACACCCCAATCAAAGCAATAATCGATTCAGATCTTCAGAGTACAACACGTGAGATTGCAAAGAAGCTTCATGTATCACATACATGCATTGAAAATCACTTAAAATAACTTGGCTATCTTCAAAAACTCGATACATGGGTTCCTCACGAACTGAAAGAAACGCATTTAACGCTACGCATTAACAGCTGCGATTTGCTAAAGAAACGTAACAAAAATTATCCATTTTTAAAATGACTGATAACTGGCGATGAAAAATGGCTTGTTCACAACAATATCACGCGGAAAAGATCGTGGAGCAGGCTAGGTGAACCAACTCAAACATCATCAAAAGCTGATATTCGTCAAAATAAGGTTTTGTTCTAAGTTTGGTGGGATTACAAAGGAATTGTCTACTTTGAACTCTTACCACGCAACCGAACGATCAATTCTAATGTCTGCATTGAACAACTAACGAAATAAAACAATGCAGTCGAAGAAAAGCGACCCAAATTGACAAATCGAAGAAGTAGTGTATTCCATCATGGCAATGCAAGGCCACACACATTTTTGGCGACTCGGCAAAAATTATTGGAGCTTTGTGGAGTTTTGCCACATCCACCAAATAGTCCTGACCTTGCACCATCTGATTACTTTTTGTTTCGATCTTTACTCCTTGAATGGTAAAAGCTGCTTGAATGGTTAACATTTCAATAATGATGATGATGTCAAATCGTACCTGATTTAGTTTTTTGCTAATAAAAACCAGAAGTTTTATGAACGTAGAATGATGATGCTGCCTGAAAGATGGCAAAAGGTCATTGATCAAAATGTGCAATACATTACAGAATAAAGTAATTTAGTTACATGGCAAAATTGTCTTTGATCTTCTAACAAAAATCAGCAATTACTTAGTTGCCAACCGAATACAGCACCTAAAAGTCAAATAAATGTTTCCATCACTTAAAAACATTTTTTTTTTATTTAGTAAAAAAGTTATTCAAAAACGAGCGAGGTTAATTAATGCAATGCAAATCAAAATTCCGGCGGCCGCCATAGCCGAATGGGTTGGTGCGTGACTACCATTCGAAATTCACAGAGAGAACGTAGGTTCGAATCTCGGTGAAACACCAAAATAAAGACAAACTTTTTTTCAAATAGTGGTCGCCCCTCGGCAGGCAATGGTGAAAACTCCGAGTGTATTTCCGCCATGGAAAAGCTTCTCATAAAAATATTTGCCGTTCGGATTCGGCTTGAAACTGTAGGTTTCCCTCCATTTGTGGAACAACATCAAGACGCACACCACAAATAGGAGGAGGAGCTCGGCCAAACACCCAAAAAGGGTGTACGCGCCAATTATCTGCATATGTATATATGTATAAATCAAAATTCCAAAATTTTAAATCAGAATTTTCGAATAATTTTCTCTCTTTCTCTCCATATAACGAATGCACGATATTTTTTATGAAGAAGAAAACACTGAGTACAAGAAAACAGATGCCAAAAATCAGTGCAATTTACCACAAAATTAGCCACACAAAACTTGTACTTTATTGTACCAAAACTCAATGTGCTTCAAAAGTACTTCCTCGAAGTTTTTCGAGAAATTATAGTTATGTAGTGTACAATTTTGATGAAAATTTAGAATTTGTTGTTTAGTCCTCACAAAGTTCCACACCAGGATTTACATGATTTTGTAGGAAATTGAACTATATTTTCTTAAAAAAATTTATTAAAATTAATCACAGTGCTATAGTTATTTGTCGGAGTGTATACAGAAGCCTCCATTTAGGTATATTGAGATAGAGGACAAGAAAAAAAGTTCATATAATTTAAAAAAAGTTTATTACCTGCTTATGTGCGGTACACATAAGCAATCATGTTCAACAATCGATAATCAGTTTTGACATTTAGTTTGACCAAGTCGCATTACTACTCTCGCTTGAGCTCAAACCCACATTCAAGCCGATAAAATTTAAACAAGAAAATTTCCTGGTAATAATTGTTTTTTTTTTTAATGCCGCATCAAGTACACTAGGCTTGTTATGTCTCAGAGAAAACGCTGCCTCTCATAGCAAACTTTAAACTTCTTCAAGAAATTTTTCCATGCGGTCATTTATACAATCCTTGACATACCAAATATTTTCATGCAGTGTAAAAAATTAAAACATGTACATATATATGTAAGTATGTGTATACAAGCAATATTACACTAGATTTAAATGCCCTAGAACATTAAAAAATATTATATATATAAATATATAAATGTAATTTTACTTAGTCATCCAATCTATTATTGGGTATGGAAATAAGTTGTTGTTTAGTAAGTTCTTTCTTAGCCAAAGTTACGAATTATTTAAACAATTAAATAGTACACAGTATGTTCAATAAATAACAGAACTGTTTATTTAAATTATAGATCACGTAGAGCTATCTATTAAACTTTGATCATATTGGAAAGGCACAAGCGTCAGCTTTCAACCGCAGCCAACTTCATGTAAATCGTTTGACAGGTTAAAAAGTTACGCGCCTTTAATTGACAGTATGTTTCGTGCTTGTGTCGTAAAAATATAGTGAAGCAATGAGCAAATATTAAATTCTGTGTTAAACTTGGAAAAACATTTAGTAAGACGTACGAATTGATGCAAAAAGTTTATGGTGATGATTGTTTAGCTCGTTTAAATGTATATACTTGGTTTAAACGATTTAAAATGTTCGTAAAGATTTGAATGATGATGAAAGACCTGGTCGTCCAGAAGCAAGTAATCGTGCTAAATTGGTGGAAAAAGTTCGCAAAATCATTGCTGTTGACGGAAGTTTCACAGTAAGAATGTTGGCTGAAGAATCATCTACTGGTACTATTTGGAAAATTTTAATTGACAATTTGGGTAAAAGAAAGGTTTGTGCACGCTTTGTTCCACACCAATTAAATGAAGATCAAAAAATCGCTCGTGTAGAGCATTGTAAAGACATCATTTCAACAGCTGAAAACGATCCAGATTTTCTTGATTCGATCATAACTGGTGACGAAACATGGTGCTTCAAATATGACCCTGAAACTAAGCGCCAATCTGCAGAATGGAAGACGAAAGGGGAGCCAAAAGCAAAGGAGAAGTCAAGAATGAAAACAATGTTGATCACGTTGTATCGAGTTAAATGGAGACTATTTTGAATAAAAAATAGCTTTCAAACACAGTACGATAGTGTTTTATTCTACATCTGAAAAGTTATGTTATTTATTGAACATACTGTGTATATGTGAAGTATGCGCCATTGAAAGCTACAACTTCACTCCATCTTTCAGGAAGCATACGGATTCCTTTGACGAAAAACTCGAGTTCTTTTGACTTGAACCATTTATTGAGCCAGTTTGCGATGCTCTCGTAAGAAGTGAACCGCTCTCTTATAAGCTCTGACTGCATTGATTGGTACAGATGATAAACCGAAAGTGCAATGTCTGGTGAATACTGCGGGTGGGGCAAGATTTCACAATTCACTCCCTGTAAATATTTCTGGACCGATTTAGCAACGGTCTAGTTGCCATGCAGCAAAATCAGTTTGTCACGTCTACGATCCCATTCCGCCTGCTTTTCTTTGAGAGCTCCGTTCAAACGCATTAGCTGCATTCGGTAGTCCGTAACGATCGCCAGTGATGGTTTCAGATAGTTTAAGGAGTTCCTTCTGATCCCACCAGTTGCACAACATAACCTTTGAAGCATGAATATTTTTTTCGCTGTCGATGGTTCATCTGGCAGGTTTACATATTTTCGATGCTTGGGGTTATCATAATATAATAGATCCATTTTTCATCGATAGTGACGGTGCGATGCAGAAAACCTTCAATAAGCATCTCACACGTTACCACACGTCTTTCGTGTTCCTCTATTTCAATTGATGTTTCACTCAGTTACCTGCTTTCTGGACCATTCCCATCGAGTGCAAACGTTTACCGACGATTGGTCTGTCAGCATCCAACTCTTTAGACATATCATCAACAGTTCGACATGCGTTTTCAACCAATAACTGTTGTAGTTGAGTATCATCGAATTTTTTCGATGCCCCTTCGCTCGTTCGATCTTTATCACTCACGTCGAAATTGCCACTTTGGAAGCGCCGAAACCACTCTTTACAAGTTTTATTTGATGGAACGCGATTACGTGATAAATATTGATCAATATACGACACGTTTCAGCCTCACTTTTCTTTAAAAGGCATGACTTCCCACGAATGCTGTTTTTTTTTTGGAATGATCGCAGACATTTTTGACGTCAGATAAAAACGGATCTTTACGCTTCAAACGAACACAAAAATAGTATCAACAGCGACACCTCTTATACGAGAGCGGAAACTTATTCAAATACCCAACACATTATAAATAGTTAATAGTAGTGACTATAGATTTTATTGAAAATTTTGCATGTAATAAACTTTTTCGTATACACTGCGACTCACAAAACAATGTGGCCGCTGGCTGCCAAACTTGACAACAATTTTGACACACTTGGCTTATAGTTAACGAATACGAGCGGTCTCACGCGCCAGTAAAGACAATTTAAACGAAACTAATGATTATGCTCGCTGGTGAATACCCAACATTAGGTTGACTATTGAATGCCGAATTAGCTATGCATGTATTCGAGCTTGATACTATATTGATGATACTCTGTTAATAATTAGCTGTAATACTGCACAATTTTTTTTTTTGCACAGAACCTCAAATTTGAGAAACTTAGAACGCGGTATGTAAGTTTCGGGCCATTTAATAGTAAATTAGCATAGATGGAGCAAGCCACAAAAATTTGCTAAAAATTTGAAAAAAACTAAGGAGGAAATAACTTACATTTATAGAGCAATAAAAATGAGTAAAGTGCAAATTTTTCTTTTTCACTATCTAATCAGATCCTGAGAACTTATCTTTCTCCCACTTTCGAGTGATGGCTCGCGCCACATTTATTGTAAACTAAATAATTTTGAATATATACGAGTATACCTAAATTTAGATTCTTTCAGCTTTCAGGTTTCTTACAGGTCGAAAAACATTTCCTTTGAAACTGAATAAGATTTTATATTGTAATAAAACTTGGTACATTTATTGCTCTTTATCCAATTTAGGCTGATAATGAAAATCGAGAACAGTGAAATGGTATAAAAACTACGCCGACCATATAACGGTACTTTTGAGACTACAAAAACCGCTTTATTGAAAGGGGCAGATACCTGTAAACGGCCATATTTCTCTAATTTTCATTAAAATTATTTAAAATGAAGAAGTCAATATATATATTTTTTTTAATTGGCATACAGTTTATTTAGACATTAAAATAATACTTTTTTTTTAATCATTTAAAATGGCAGATGTAAACTCAATTCTTCCAGGAGGTCGTAGCGGGGCTTCTAAATCGTGACCTGAATACAAAAAAACAGACATTTTCTTTGTTTATTGATATTATAATTTCTATATGAATTAATAAAAATGAAAAGAAAAAATTCGCGGAGCAAAACACTTAGAAAAAATGAAATTTGGGGCAAATTTTCCTACTATTTTTGCTTCGAAAAAAATTAAATATTTTTTCGAAAAATTTTCGAAAACTTTAAATTCACATAGAAAGTAATATCCTAAAAAAGATGTGTGCAAAATTTCAGGGAGATCGTCAATAACTTTTCGAGTTATCGTTACGCCAATTCGTAAAATATAGTTTTGAGAAAAACCCGTCTAAAGTCGGCAACGTAACTATACCTCTCCCAGCGCTCGAGCGCAAAGAATAGAGTCGTAGCGGTTGACGATATATAATATAAAAAATACTTAAATTT